>JAODUP010000159.1:455000-457500 GCA_025642065.1 Paralvinella palmiformis
GCCGTCGGGTTAGCCGCGCCATCAAAGGATCCAAGAAAGGAGCCGCCATATTTACCTGGATTCGTGGCACAATGGGAAAAGTTTGACACCTGGACACGTGTACAATGAGATAAAAGGCGAGAGTGAAGATGTGTACTACTACGGAGAGAAGATCAACAATTTGTTGTGATTGAGTGTTTATATCGTGTTAATATTTATCGATATACATTTAGTTTGATGATATATTTATATCGAGAAATTGTTGTTGACTATTAGGTCTGTCTATTTCTTATTTCTGAAAAGGTATGTTACATACATAAAGTATGTTACATAGCTCAAGTACAATAAATATGTATCGAATAATATAATGATACGGTACAATATGATACGGTACAATACATTGATACGGTACAATACATTGATACGGTACAATACATTGATACGGTACAATAGATAGAAAGGGCATTATACACAGATAAGCTGTAATGCACAGAAAATGTTTAATACACATATAAGGCACTATACGCAGATAAGGTACAACACGCAGATAAGGTATAATGCACAGATAAGGTACAATACACAGATAAGGTACAATACACATATAGGGAATAATACACAGATAAGGTATAATGCACAGATAAGCTATAATACAGAGATAAGGTTCAATACACAGATTAGGTATAATGCACAGATAAGCTATAATACATAGATAAGGCATAACAGATAGATGAGGTACGTTACATAGATAAGATAAGTTACATCAATAAGGCATGTTATTTAGATCAGGTATAATACATAAATAGAGCTTTTGTGTCTAAGATTTTCTTATTTTATTTACGTTTCACGATGAAAGTCCGTTTTTAATTCAAAGAAACTTTACCATCCACCCCCCACCCGCCCCTGTAGTCGATGGGAGGGGGGATAGAAAGGGGAGGAGAGAGGTAATTGTATATTATAATTTGTTAAGACGTTATTGTTTAGAAAACTCTGAGTGAATCGTGTTACACACATGGAGGTTTTTGGGGTAAAAACTCTGAAAGTAGGGTAACCACTAGAGACTTGCAGCGGGAATTAGTCGTAAATGTGCTGCTCTTATGCGACTTTTGGCGATTTGAGCACAAAATCCTGAGTACTATTTTATTAAATAACAGAAAAACAACCGAACACTTCGCCGTCCATTTTGATTGCAAGCCGTTCCATATAGGTTAAAGGTCATCTGGCTGGACGGCTAGACGGCTAAAAGACTACATGCATGTATGCATACGAAAAATTACGTCACATTCACGTAATTAATTAACCAGCCCAATTTTTGTATTATGTATTTGCTAAAACATACCTGGACTCATTGAATCCCGAGATTAATTACTTTCCTGTAGATCAATGCTGGGCTAATTAACATATTTTCACACGACAGATTCACAAGAAATAAAAAATGGCCAAACAAAAATTATGTTTTAGAAATTGATTTTTGTTGACATACACATATACTGAGAGGCTACTGCTATACACGGCAGCGGGGGGGGGGTGTATTATAAGGTAGATTATATTATTTACGAAGTCATTTATTTAAGTAAATAAAGGGTGTGTGTGTGTGTGTGTGTGTGTGTGTGTGTGTTATTGTGTGTGTAGGTGTTTGTGTGTGCGTGTGTTAAAATAAACATCATCACCACCATCATGATCATGATCTTCATCATCATCATCGTATATTCTATCCAGATAACTGACTAATGAGAAGAGGATCACATGATGTCTGTAAGTTGTTTATAAACATTGTTAGTCAGCAAACAAACAAATAAATAAACAATTATATAACATGGTCTATATATATATATATATATATATATATATATAGTCATAATAGCTACATACAATATACAGATATAAAGATACTTACACACACACACACACACATATATATATATATATATATATATATACTGGCTTACTTGTAGACAGACAGACAGACAGACAGACAGACAGACAGACAGACAGACAGATAAACGGTGTGTATATATATATATATATATATATATATATATATATATATGGATTTAGTCCCTGAAGAAACGTGCAGAGTTTGAATTCACGGTTCGAGATTATCTGTGCCTGTACCTTATTATACATAGCTAAAACACACACACACACACACACACACACAGCACAGCACAGCTCAGGGGCAAAGAGACAGACATGTAGGCAGATATACCGACAGACAGACACAGACACAGGGGTGGACAGATAGGTAGAGGAAGATGGCCTCTCTCAGACATCATTATCATTCTGACACAAACGGAAGAAAAACAGTTCCTTCAAATCTCATTCATAATACTCTGTCTCATTAATTAATGGATCATCATTAACCTTTTGTTCTCTAGCTGACGATATTAACCCTCTGCCGTCCAGGTTTGTTTATTAGTTACAATACCAACCCGCAAGCTGCCTCATTCTTTCATCGTTTAGTCGATAATCATTTACACCAAACCCTTGCCCCCTACACCATGCTGCCTCACATTGCCCCATG
>JAODUP010000159.1:462500-485000 GCA_025642065.1 Paralvinella palmiformis
TGTTAGGAGCGGCCCGACGATAAGCGCCGCTTGGTACCGACACGGGCTAGGTCGGTCCGTCTGGCCTCTTCTGGATCTGTCAACCGGCCGCGTCGACGATTTATCTCGACTCGCCGCTGTTCGGGATCCCATTCCGATTGTCTCGTATCCGGGATCCGGGTCGCTGCTCTCCAGACGTCGTACGCTCTGGTACAGGCTGTCGTCGTTGGCAGGTTTTGATAAATAATAAAATGTTTGCCGTGTTGGGTGACCATATTGTGGGCGGTGGCCCCGTGTGTGTGTGTGTGTGTGTGTGTGTGTGTGTTTTATACTGGACAAGGGAACTCGGAAAATTCATCTCCCTGAGAGGTGTTCCGATAAAGTAATGGCGGAAGGTTTTTCGTATCAGATTACAGGATATAGGTCGCCAGCAAAATGGAAATCATGATTAGCCACGTGTTATAACATGGATAATCATGCATACGTAAAAATAACTCTCCCCCTCTCACATATCAATTTTTTTTATCAATCGGATCAATTATCTATCAGTGATAAGCCATTGTACTTAATGATATTATAATATTATATGTTTTTGAAAGTTGAAGATGAGCCCCTATCCCCCCCCCTTTCTCGGTTATTTTCTATTTGTCTTGTAATCGTGATATTTTTCCCTTTTCCTTTCCTTTTCAGTTTCACTTGTTTTATGGACTTGCTCATCGAGCTATCAACTCGTCCTTTCATTTCTAGTTGGATCAATCCATGTTCGGTTTCGAACGCCAGCCATATAAACTTAACCATTGTGACCATAGACTGAGGCACCGTAAATATAGACTGGACCATCGACAGCATAGACTGAGCCATAAATTGAACGATCCATCGTCACCAGAGACCGATCCACCGTCATTATATCACGATCCATCGTCAGCATAGACTGAGCCATCGTCACTATAGACCGAGCTATCGTCACTGTAGACCGAACCATTGTCAGCAGAGACTGAGTCATCGCTGCTATAGACTGATCCAATGTCACCATAGACCGATCCATTGTCACTATAACCCGATCCATCGTCAGCATAGACTGAGCCATCGTCACTATAGACCGAGCCGTCGTCAGAATAGACCGAACCATCGTCACTATAGACTGAGCCCTCATTACCGAAAAAGTTACTATGACAGTTTAATGAAGACAGAAATTGATAACTTAAGAACATCATCCCCGCCAGCAGCAACAACGACAAGAATGGCTACAACAACAACAACAACAACAATAACAACATATCGTTACTAATACCCATTTTCTATGTCAGTAGATTCCTTCAGATATTTCTCTTCACGAACAATGTCCTTTTATTTCGTCATTTTGTAAATCCCGACCCACTACTAGCCAATTAGCCATCGGGTCAAGGTCGTTCGGTTGACCCGACACATATTATTTATTAGCCAGCAGAATTTCCCCAGCACGTGCCGGCCCAGATGTCACGTGTCCGACGACGTCATCGGCATTGATATGGCGGCCGTTCGTCAACGCCTCCTGGTGTAACAACCTGACAACTACTCAAAACAAAGTGCTAGTTAGCGCCACCTAGCGACTCGACCATCGACAAAAATGGCCGACAATCGCCGGCTCAAATATAAAGAAGAACGAGTGGGTTTTTTTCTGGGTGCAAAAGAAAAGAAAAAGAAGAGAAAAAAGGAAACAAAAACCCGAAAAACAAAGCTGTAGAAATGGCCGAGCTGATTGAGTGTTCGGTTTATCTGTGAATGTTTCCGAGTGTCGGATAAGAGAGCACGCGGCTGACTGATGTCTATTTATAAACAAACATGGCGAACAGCAAGTTACGAGCATAGATCGTGTTCATTATTATAACATCCATCTCGCGTCTAAATAGAAATGTAACAAGTTGAGATAGAAGCGAAACGAACCGATATCGCCGCCACACGATATCCGCTTCCGGTCGGCCGGACACGTCCGATAAAGGCGTTCCAGTCTCGCAGACGGAACGCGCATGCGCAGTGCCGCTGGCGCTACGCCCCGGCGTGTGCGAGCATGAGACGGCCCTATTCCGGGGTCAGAGGTCGGCCGATGCGGCGATGTCCCGTTTGTCAATATGTCGACGATTGGCAGACGATATTTGTTCTAGTCGCGATCCCGACAAGCTCCAGAATGGCAGACGATAAGTATCCGAATCATTCTGGATACCGACCTCGCCGCCCGAGCGCCAGCCAAGATGGCGCCACTTCCTCCGACGATCTGTAACTCCCACAAGATTGTACTCATACCACGATATTAGAGGGAATATTTTATTTATTGGTGGTACATGGGCCATTGTGAGCAGAGCAAATGGCGGTAGGGTTATTGGTGGAAGTGCCATTGCGAGTAGAGTTAATGCCGGTAAGATTAGTGATACTAGGGTTATTTTAAGTGGAGTTATTTTGAGTAATGTTATTAATGGTAGGGTTATTGACCGTCAACTGCTAGGAGTAGAGTAAACGGCGGTACGATTATTAGTTGCGGGGTGGGGGTGAAAACAGGTGCAGGGCCGAGGGACGTCAGTGGATGTAATGAATAGAGTATTTTATGGTAGAGCAATTATGAATAGAATATTGTGGGTAGAGTTATTGTGAGCTGAGGTACGCGTAGTGCATACGGTCGTTGTGAGGAAGTAGAATCATTGCTGGTAGGGTTATTGATGGTTGCAGTGTTGGCAATGGTAGGGTTGGTGATGTTAGAATTGCTGATGGTAGGGTTGATTATGGTAGAGTTGTTGATGGTAGGATTGTGAATGATGCTAGGGTTGCGTGTTGTAGTGTTGATAATAGTAGTGCTATTGATTGTAGGGTTGATGATGGTAGATTTTTTATGTTAGGATTATACATTGCATGGTTGGTTGTAGATGGTAGAGTTGTAAATGATAGGGTTATTGTTTGTAAGGATGGTTATGGTAAAGTTGTTGATGGCAAGGTTGATGATGGTAGAGTTGTTGATGGTAGGGTTATTGTCTGTAAGGTTGATGATGATAGAGATGTTGACGGTGGGGTTGTTGATGGTAGGGTTGTTAATGGTGGACCTATTAATGGTAGAGTTATTGATTGTAGAGTTGCCGATGGAAGGTTTGGTGTGTTTACAGCTATTAATGCTGAAGTTATCGTAAGTAGAGTTATATTGGTTTTGAAGTTTCTGGCGGTAGGGTTAACTTAACCGGGGTAATTGATGGTAGAGTTTTTGAGGGTAGAGTTACTCCCGGAAATAAAATGACTCGGAAAACACACGCGCCTGATTAGAACATAGTTAGGTAGAGTCATCGATGGCCGAGTAGAGTTATTACCATGCGACCATTTCTTGGCAACGAATTACGTCATCAGCCTCGTTTTAACCATTTAAACAGGAAATAACTCAAACTACAAAAAGCCGGACTCGGTTCTCCCCGGATCCGAGTAAAGTGTTTGAGTTATGAGCCAGCTGTCAGATATAATACCAGCTGATAGTGAGGTAAACCTCTATTATCGGTCAGCTTTGTATCCCATTAACACCCGGATCTAGTCGTTCTAACATCCATTATTAACTATAATACTTATTATCGCTCACCTTTTTCTCATTAAAAATGCCTCCCCCTCCGCCTTAACGGCCGCCATATTAACATACTGATTACAAGCATTCCATATCCCCCCCCCCTAATATATGACACACTTGAGCGATAATATAGATTACGTGCAAAATTATGCCCGTATTCTATATTATCGCTCAATATCTATCTATCTATCTATCTATCTATCTATCTACTCCCTCACCATTATCTAGCCCAACAAATCAGACGAGATGTATTATTATCTTTCTTGGATTAAAATAAAACAAACATATTGCACCAAATGGAAAGAATGTAAGTCACTGGATGTGACCTTCATTAGTCGTCAAATTTGACCTCTACTAAGGCTCTAATGGACGCCTGTAATCTTTGTTTTCGTTCAGTTGTAGATTCTATCAACGAGAGACTTGTGGGTTCGTGTAATCTCCGTAACTCCTTAGATCAATCCCCTATCATCGCTCAATTTTTATCTGCGTCGTCGTCAGTTGATTCCCACCCACCAACCCCGTAGCCTCCATTATCGCTCAAGTACAGCTTCTGTTATGGTACAAGTGTGGGGGTGTGACTTCTATTATCGCTCAAGTCGTCTCGCATTAAATCGCGCGTGCGCACTGCCCTTTCCGTTTCTTCGGTGAACGCGCCTCATTGGCGGCCACTCGACGACACGTGCCGATCACGTGATATAATTCACTTATCCCGCGAACGTATCTCCGTGACGTCTTCGATTGGTGCGGCGGGAAAAAACGGAAGTCAAGACGGCGGCGAAGAGACAAAATGGCCGCCGATATACAAGATGTCGGAGGAAAAGGGGGAATATGGCTGACGGAGCCGAAGTGGTTTGGGCCGATCTGGTGTCGACTCGTTCGTCATCGACACAGTCCGTTATTCGACCTCGCTCACGTGGCTAGCCAGCCACTGTACGGTGAAAAGCAAAACAGATCACATGACCAGCCACTCGACTGGCGGCGGATGCCATGTCACGTGGTACCACTTGACGATTGTTGCGTGAAGATGGCTACCCTTTACCAAATTGTTATCCCGAAGTGTCCACTGATCCGGAACTGTACTCGATAAGTAAATTTTTGTCTCCAGAATTCTCGGCAGACGATCGATGACGTCTTATATCGGGATCTGTTGTTGTCTTATTGTTGATGACGTCAGATTTATTGATTTGTTTTGCCAATTTAAAAAAAAATTATAATCTAAAAAAGACAAGAAGACATCTTGTCTGAATTGATGGGTTAGATAATGATGAGGAGTAGAAAGATAGATAGATAGATATGTATAGATAGATAGATAGATAGATAGATAGATAGATAGATAGATAGATAGATAGAGAAAGAGAGAGAGTTCTCGATATCTATCTATCTATCTATCTAGCTAGATAGATAGTTTAATCTAGTTAGACAGACAGATAGATAGATAGATAGATAGATAGATAGACAGCCATACTGACAGGCAAATAGATAGATAGACAACCAGAGAGACAGACAGATAGATATATAGAGAGTTACACAAACAAGCAAAACAGACAGAACTTGACCATATATATATATATATATATATATATATATCAGTGGTCTAACATGTTTATTATAAAGATGTTTATTTATCTGGAAGCTGGATTGTTTACTAGGCAGACCAGGTAGCTAACAATATGTGGATCAATTCAGGACAGACCCAAGGTATCAGTTAAAATGATAAAATTTCTCTACCTTACGTTCAGGATCATTTTACTCCCGAGATCATCTCGCCATCACAGGTCACGTGACTAGGCCTTTAAGAAAAATCACCATCTGGCGTAAAATATCGTTTTGAAAGCCGTTCTAAGTTTGTTTAGATTGCCATGGAACTCGAGTGGGGCGTTAAGTGATCCTGAAGAGATTGTTCTGGAGTTTTGTTGATGAGGAAAAGAAATAGGACTATTTTATAATTTGCATTCTTTATGATAAACCGATGTAAATTTACTTTTATTTGTCTGTGGTAGGATTTTCCTGCTAATTCAGGATCCTTTCTCGGGAGATGGTTCTTCCGGATCAGACGCCCCCTGTCAGGGATAAGTATCTGCTCTAACATACCCCCTCCTCCTCAGGGACTCCTCACGTACTCGTTACGCCATCTGGAATCTAAGCATTACTTCCGGATCCATTGCTCTCTGCTGAGGTCGTCATGGATCGCTGGTTACAACCATTCGTTCTGGATCTGAGTAAGACCCGCCATCTTGGATTACTTGATGTAGCGTGGCTAGATAAATATTTGTCTAATTCTGGCAAATGGCAACAGAGTGTGTGTACGGGACGACCGACCGCGTACGGGTTGTGTGGATACCACACACACGCACGAACACACACACACACACACACAAATGGTACTTGAAAGTTGTGTTATTGAAATATCTTCTATTACTGCTATCGTCTGAGGTATTATAATTAAGCTAAAATTTATTATATATATATATATATATATATATATATATATATATATTATTATATCTAACACAAAACAAACAAATATAAATCGCGTCCGGCTGGAAATTCCCTCTAACAAATCGGAAACGCAGCTTACGTCATATTTCAGTGACGTCATATTGTTATCGTCTCGTCCTGTATTGATACGTTTGCGTCATATTTCACCAATTCGCCGACAAGTACTATCTAGGTCAAACAAACATGGCGACATGGCCGCTTCCGGTTGATGGGTGGCGCTCGTTCAGGTAAGCCGATATGATGCATGCCGCGTTACTTCGGACGAAGACAATAGCTCTGTATATATTGATATTTCGAGCAGGAAACAAAAGAAAGTTTTCGTCTCGGACGAAACCGAGAGAGAAATGGCGGAACTTTTCCAGCCCTTGGGCGATGATTTCCACGTTTTTCTATCACGTGTTCGTGAAAATAATCAGATCAGCTATTTGACTGTAAGGGACAAACAGTAGAGATGTTATTGGTGAGATAAACTATTGTTATAAGGAATTGGTTTTTCTTACTTTGTTGTGTTAAGCTTTAAGAACACATCTACCATTTTCAGCGAATTAATTATAATTCTTATTTCTTATATATATATATATATATATATATATATATATATTATCTCTACCTCTCCACCATCACAAACCCAGGAAGCTCTGGTCAGGACGGATCACCGCCACTGCCCCGCGGCCAAATCCGCGCCAGATTATAGCACCACCATTAATGGCTGCCAATGTTCGGCGAAGAACTGGCGAGCAATGGCGCGAAAAAAGCGGCACAAGCCCAAGGGGTCATCGAAATTTAACATGGTGTATCGAAAGAAAAAGCTAACAACTCCGATAAAATGGCGACGTCTCGGAGTGTTACCAGCCTAATCACAGTGTCAGACGGCTCACCTGGCCGCGTAGTAATACATCTCTGGCTAGCTGACATTTTAACTTAGACATGGCGGCCACATGACAGCTAACAGCTGGTTATAAGAGAGGAAAAATAGGGGAATAGTAAGAGAGGGGAGGATTACATCACAAAGCTGAGCCAAGTCGATGTTTGTGATTTTTCCGAGTTGTTCTCGTGGCTTTTTCTAACAAATAACAATCTATCTGCACTTTTCACATTTAATTTATGCTCGCCGGCTAAACAGTAACAAGGAGGCGTGTGTGTGTATGTATGTGTGTGTGTGTGTGTGTGTGTGTTGTGTGAGACCGGCAGGTATGCACTGACCGACCGACCGACCGACCGACCGACCGACCGACCGACCGACCGACCGACCGACCGACCGACCGACCAACTCGACACTCACTCACCCCACTCACTCACTCACTCAGGCACTCACCGATTTCCACAAATATGGCACCAGATATTCCAATATTTTTATGATGTGAGAGAGATTCCGTACATACAATATATTTACGATCAGACATATTTTATTGTAATGTAGTCAAAAGTGTAAAATTAAATTATTGTAAAAATGACTTGAATCACAATTATGAACCATTATGACAATAATAAACAATTTACAATATAATTACGTAAAAATATTTGATAATTAGTTTATGTAAACCTGTGGTGATGTTGATATTATTACCTGTGGGGGGGGGTTTTTGGTCGGGGGGGGTTTGCGTGTGGGGTGTAGATTGCATAAATTTGCAAAATGGTGGTTTCTGCCGTGGATTTTAATGTATTGAAATCAAACTAAAACAAAAATTTTTGTATAAAAGTATATTCTGCCATAATTATTTTAATTTTAATTACAACATAAATAAACAAATATATTTGTAATAAATAAATATATATATACAATATACATTATATAATATTAATAGAAATAGATAGATAATATATATATATATATATATATATATATATATATATATATATATATATATATATATATAAAGAGAGAGAGAGAGAGAGAGAGAGATAGAGATAGATAGTATATATATATATATATATATATATATATATATATATATATATAGAGAGAGAGAGAGAGAGAGAGAGAGAGGGAGAGGGGGGGTGAGCGGGAGAGAGAGCATCACAAAAGGTCATAGGTCAAGGTTCATGAGTCACACTGACGAACACCTTGAAGTGAGATACACTCAATAATTATAAATTAATTTTGATCGTAATCATTATCTGGATCACAATCCTGGTCTGATGACCGAAACTGCCAGCTGAACGATTTGATTGGTTGATTACCGGCCAATCTGACCTAGATTCAGGTGTGATCTAAATACGTCATATTTATTCTAATATGAACTGCTTACTAAACGATGATTGCAAAACAAACAAACAAACAAACAAACAAACAAACAAACAAAGAAATAAACAAGCAAACATATAAAACAAAACAATCGCTGTTATTGGTCTCGTCTCAGTAAACTCATCTGCTATATATATATATATTATATATATATATATATATATATATATATATATATAAAAAAATATATATATATATATATATATATATATATATATATATATATATATATATATACGCACACACACATTTCTAAACATGTATAATGGAGTCTAGTCCCATTATATACATACAGTTTTATCAAATGTATAATGGAGTCAATTCCCATTACATAGACACTTGTAACGCGTGTATTAAGGATTAAGCCGTGTTCCAGTATATACACACACCGATCACTATTTGTGTATCATGGAGCCAACTCCATTGTCGCCAAACAGTTCCGACATTAATCCAGACGACACCGGCGCATGCGCGCTGAGTTTTTGCTCACTTCCAGTGTCTTCGGGTAAGCTGGTGTTATGATAGTCTGATAACGAGGCCGACGAACTAATGTCTGATAATGCTGGCGATCTCGCTCCGGATACGTCGGACATTCCCGATCCAGATGACCTTTGAACCTTGGAATCCTCACCCGCACTCTGCGACCCCTCCTGGGATACGGCCTTGTCACCTTCGGACTTGAGAACATTACGGCGGTATTTAGCCCGCGCATTCTGGAACCAAACCTGGATCGGAGAGAATGGGATACGGTAAGTGACCTTCAAGTGACCTTTGAATTCGGCGGAGATTTGTTAGCCCCTTGACGTGCAGTTCGTTTTCTTAAACCTTTTTTGAACTTTACGCTAAAGGTTAAAACATCAGGATCTAGATCAGCGAAAATCTCTGTTCTATCCATTTGACATAATTATACCGGCAGGCGATTTTGGACATCTGTCTGACCAATCAGAGCATGTCTTCCATATCGTCTGCCGTTTGACTGGCAATATGGACGCCGACAAGACACGTTATGTTTTATAACCAAAATGGATTTTTTTTCAAAATATGTCACTGAAATATTGTTCACGCACGCACGCACGCACGCACGCATACACGCACGCACACACGCACGCACATACACAGTCACATAGATATCTACATACCTGTAATACTCTCTTATTTAGACCAGTTTTCTGTGCTAATTGTTTCAGATCTTTGGCGTCAGGATTGTGATTTAATGTAAAATACGACTTCATGATCCGGAGCTGGTGGTGTTTGAACGAAGTGCGCATGCGCTTCTGTCTAGGTGTCTGTAATGGCATACCATCCGGTCCCACGTGTACTATGTCGTCACTACCTAAAGCTGGCAATTAAAAAAAAACATAAATTAAAAAATACATATGCGAGAGATAAAAGATAGATAGATAGATAGATAAACAACATAGTGAGTGAGTGAGTGAGTGAGTGAGTGAGTGAGTGAGTGAGTGAGTGAGTGAGTGAGTGAGTGAGTGAGTGAGTGAGTGGTGGGGTGGTGGGGTGGTGGTGGTGGTGGGTGGTGGTGAGTGGTGATGGTGGTGGTGGGGTGGTGAGTGGTGGTGGTGGGGTTGGGGTGGAGGGAGGAGTGAGTGGTGGTGAGGTGAAGGGTGGTGGTGGGGGAGTGCTTCATTTAGCTTCGGCGCCGGTCTCCTCTCGGATATATGGCCTCAGCTTTTATGCTCTATACGAATAGCTTACAGACACACAAGTGGCACTGGGATTTGATCCCATAACCTGAAATTCTACAGTGCAGTACATTACCAACCGTGCCGAGAGAGAGGGAGAGAGAAAGAGAGAGATCACCACAATAAGACCTCTGATCAGATCACGTGATGCATAGCACGTGACTCTGACCCCATTCTGTTCAAAAACAAACTTTTCTTATTACTCTGTAATGTAAGCCATATGTCGACCATTTTAGTTATCAGTTATATTTATTTCAGGTTAAATATAACACATTTTACAAGAAATTTACTTTGACAAATGTTTGTGTTGACGTTTTGTTGAAGTAATGAAAAACAGAACAAGGATTGATTATCAACTTAAATATGTGTATGCGTGCGCATCTATATGTATACATGTGTAGGGGGAAAATATTACTGTTTACCGCTAATAATTTAATATTACCACATAATTCTGCTTAAATTAATTTATTTTATGGCCATTATTTTATATGTTGATGTTGATCATCATCCTCCTCCTCATCATCATCATCATCATCACCCGTGAAAAATCTATCTTATCGTCTGCTATATAACATACGAGACAAGAAGGCGACAATTTCCGATATGTTTATATGTTATACCATCCGTACCTCTCAATATTGCTACACAAAAAACGAACGTCCTTCCCGCGGTTGGGTCCATCGCAGAAAATACCTGTCGGTATTCCCTCGGCCCACAACCGAGGAAATTAAAATATAAATAACGTTTTTGCATCAACTTATATAGGAGTGATACTCTCTCACTTCTGGTCAGCGATATCGTGTCACGTGACAAGTGAGAGCCAGCCAGCGAGAGAAAGAGAGAGAGAGAGAGAGCGAGAGTATAGGAACTGTTTCCGTTCCGCAGAAGTTAAGTCGTAGTTTTTTATCGGCAGCCACACTTCAGAGGGTGCCTGATATTTTATCTGTTCGCCAAACAAAGTTTCCAATGTTTTTGTCTGAGATAAGAATGTTTCCTCTCCGAGAAAGAGAGAGAGAGAGAACTTACCAAACTGTAACCGACCTACTGCCGACAACAGACATCCGCTTTCTCGACGCACAGGGGAGCGTTATATGAGAAGTGAATAGAGAGTTGTCCCGGACTGAGGGGGGAGGGGGATAATCGCGGGAGGAAAGGGTACTCCAATGATACACGTAGGTAAGTTCCCGTATATCTAAGTCATGCCATATCTTAGCCATGCCGTGCTTTAGTCATGCCAAATCTCAGTCATGCAATATCTGTCATATACTATTTCAATCATGCCATATCGCAGTCATAACATACTGCATTCCTACTATATCTCGATTATACTATATGCCAGTCATACCATATGCCAGTCATACTAAATGTCAGTCATACCAAATGTCAATCATACCGTATGTCAGTCATACGATATGTCAATCATGGCATACGTCAGTCATACCATGCACACATCAGTCATGCCACATGTCAGTTACCCCACATGTCAGTCAAACCATAAGTCAGTCATGTTCAGTCATCGTGGAATCGAATCCCATTGTTACTGGAGTTTGTTGGATGTTTCATTTATCAGTAAAAAGCTTCGGGCTAACCATTTAATTCAAATAAGGCTCTAGTCGTATACTTCATTATGGTCATATCAAAGTCATTCCACACACCGCAGTCTTATCATATAACAGTGATATCATACTCAAGTAGTAACTGTAACAGTAGTAACTGTAACAGTAGTAACTGTAACTGTACTGTTTTAATAACAGGAGGAACTTCCACTCTAGTGATTTTAATGGAAGAAATTCTAATAATAGTAATTGTAATAGTAATAACTGTAAATTATTAGTGGTTGTAGTAGTAGTAACTGTAGAAGTATTGGTTGAAAAACTAGTAATACAAATTCCATAACTATGACGTAATATATTACTAACACCAGTAGCGCCACCTATAGCATACCATAATTGTTTCTGTCATGATCTGGCTAAAGTCATCTCATTTAAACACCTATATAAAATCCTGGGCCCACAAACCGTCGTATGGCGCCACCTATATCGTCCCATGGCGTCACGTATATACTGACATGATCCCCCCCCCATAATCTGCTATGGCGCCACCTATATAATTCTAAAGAGTTCCCCCATACCGTCCTATGGCGCCACCTATATAATCAAAAGCGTCCCACTATGGCGTTGTATAGTGCCACCTATATAAACACATGAAGCCTCATATGCCGTCCTTTACGGTCACCTATATAATTGCACGAGCTCCCCCCCCTCATATACCATCATATGGCGCCACCTATACAATATCACATCTTCAGCGATGGTACCGTATTACGTCACGAATATGGTCTCAGGGTATAAACTATAAAATCTTGTGGCGCCATCTATGGCGTTCTTTAGCGCCACCTTTCTCGTCCTATGTCGCGATTTATATTATTCCATGATGCCACATATATCATATCACATATCGCACGTTGCATCACCTTTTATCACCCGCTATATCTACTCATATCACCACTTGTACCTACTCAGTGCGCCATCTATGTTTACTCACAGCGCCACCTAGAATTACCCGAACGATTTTGACACGGTGTTTAAGGAATCCAGTAATATTTAAAGGACGATATTACAATCTGTTCTGACCCTACCTCAATATATTTCAACGAAACCCTAATAAATCCAGTCTACGTTGTTAAATCTCAACGAAATTCCAAAGAAACCAATCTGAAAACTCAACCTACCTCAACAAACCTCAGTAAAGTCGAAATAAAATCCCGGCAAAACTAATGAAAACTCAACCTACCTCATAAAACCTCAACAAAGAAAACTTGAGCTCGACGAAGCTCACACGGGAAATATTTTTTTTCTTTTCTTGCTAAACTTTAAAATAAAAACATCTCCAAGTTTACTCTGTCGTGGATCAACAAAAGATGGCGCCACCGACACGTTTCTCTACAATGCCGGCTTCTGCATCTGTCATTGGCGAACCACGACTCAAGGCGACTAGTATTCTGAATACATCGAGAATGGTGTATGTTCTGGATCACAGAGCACGCGCAGTGTAAAGTCTCCGGAATAACATCTACCAGGTGGGATGTACCAGACTGGTACCAGTCCAGCTGGCAACTGCCCCTGGTATTCGGTAACAGGTGCCGAGCTGGGAGTGAGAGAGATTGAGATCCGGACCGTTGAGAGCATGGAGTGGGATGCGTTCTGGATGTTGTTACAATTGTCTGGATTGAGCCAATAGTTAGCTATCTGGATCGGTAGCGTGTCAGCCAACAGACAATATTGTGATTACTTTATGTTTGAAGTCGACTTGTCTTACTTTGACAACAGGTGAGTGTAGGGTAGGTATATATATATATAGGTAGGTGTGTGCGTATGTATGTATATGTATGCATGCATGCATGCGTGTGTGTGTGTGTGTGTGTGTGTGTGTGTGTGTGTGTGTGTGTGTGTGTGTGTGTGTGTGTGTGTGTGTGTGTGTGTGTGTGTGTGTGAACATATCTCTGAATGTCTTTCCATATGTTCCTTAGGTGCCAAAAAGTACCTGATGAACACACATCCACGCGCATGCACGCACACATGCACATAGATATAGAAGAGGAGTCACCAAACAAGCAAACATTTATCATTAAATCCGCGACTGACACCTTGATCCAGAGACGCCAAAATCGCCAAATATTATCGTAACACTTTGATCACGTGCCACCGTAAACGCCCCCTTTCGGTCGGCTGGCGGGCTAATAAATCCGGAGCTATCGTTGTTTATGGCGCCATTATATAACTGACCGGCAACAGAAAGTGACGTGACCAACATGGCCGACATACCATCCAGATTGCCTCCCTACACAAATCGCTTTGATTCCGCTAATTATCGGCAACTTGGTGATCAATTCCCGATCCAGAACGCCTGGATTCTCGTCAGGATCAGATCTAATTGATAACAGAGGCAGGGATCATCATGGCGGGATGCCTGCCCCTAAACCAAGTGCTCAATAAGGGACGAAGTGTTCTGGGTACGAAAAAACGTCGAGGACGAAATCGCGCTCGATCAAAGCGAGGCATTAGCTGAGCCATAAGGGGGAGAGCGATAATTAAGGAAAAGAAATATGGCCGATAGTGAACGATATTAGGGAATTATAAAATCAATCTAAGTTGACGTCCATGGTGTGGATGAGGGCGTGCATGCGGTATTCCTACTTCGATTTTCAGTTTTCCCGATTCTTGGTTTAATTTCAGTGGATGAGAAGAATATTGATCTTAGAAACTGATAAAGGAACATGGTTGCTAAATAGCGGAAATGACGTCAGTAACTTGTTGAAAGGGTTATGTGATGTTGTGGATTGATGCGAGATTGAATGGGTAATAACACGTGGAACACACACACGCACGCACGCACACACACACACACACGTACATACATACACACGCACGCACGCACGCACGCACGCATGCACGCACGCATGCACATACACTTTTTGCCTTTTATTCCCATTAGGTCATTCAACCTTTCATCATCATGTGACCAAGATGGCCGCGACCTTTAACAATATGTCTGCCGTCTATCCTGGTGTTATGGACACATTCTGGTTTATAAATTATAACCATAACATGATAAATGACCTCTAAATGTGACTATCTTTGACCTCTCTCACATCGCTATTGGCTGCCAACATGGCGGGATACTTGCCACACGCTGCACATGCGCGGTTGGCCGCATGACCTTTGCGGGGTGAAGGTCACGCCGCTCTGTGAAAGTGACACTAGAAAGTATCCCGATTGAAAAGCTTTGCTCTTTCAGATCCAGAACAGAAAATAACGGAAGTTCAGTAGCATTGTGCTCTATGTGCCACACCTGGATACATTTTACCTTCATCTGGATATGATCCAGAGATTCTAGCCCGAAAGCCTTACTGGATCCCAGTCTCGTCTCTTCCCAAGAGAGAGAGAGAGAGAGAGAGAGAGAGAGAGTTAACTGATCCAGGATTTTCGGACTCTTGTCAGTGGTCACGTGCCAAGGGCCAAACCCGGACTCGTTCGGGATCTAGCGCTTCAAAGGTAGATCAAAAGCCGATAAACGAAATGGGAGTCGACCGATCACTGACTACGACACGCTGGCCGACACCGGAAGTGGTAATATATCGGCGGAACTTCCGCCAAGAATGAGTTGCAGAAGTCACGTGATCGCTTCGGAGATCTGATTGAGACTGGCAGACGTCGCATTGTTGTTCCGGATACGATACAACCCGCGAAAAGGTGAAACATAATCCCAGGAAGTTCGGAAAGGAATCTCGATTATCGTCCACTTCCGTTGCTGCCGATCCCGACTTAATTACATATTAATAAAAATCCAATATAACGAATAACTTCATGGTTTGTCTGTCAACTTCTGGTCGACAATTATACAGAATATATATCCTTACATACAGTGTGTGTGTGTGTGTGTGTGTGTGTGTGTGTGTGTGTGTGTGTGTGTGTGTGAGTGTGTGTGTGAGTAGGTGAGTGAGTGAGTGACAGAGAGAGTGTGTGTGAGTGAGTATGTGAGTGTGTGTGTTTTTTAAAAGAACATACAGTTAATCACGTGATAGCTAAACCGGCCATTTTCTATAGAGTTAGCGAAACCCCCCCACTCACCCCGCCATCAGCTAGTAACACTACACCTAATACGGGACAGCCAAAATGGTCGATATCGAGCTGCCATAAAGTGGTATCAAAGCCGTAAAGCACTCCGCCATCTTGATGACGTCACCTTTCTTCTTGACGGTTTTCATGACGCACGTTTGTCTGGAAATCCAGCCAACCAGAGAACAAAGACGGCATCACGTGCTTCGGTCACGTGACCGGTCACCTAGCGACCACACATCAGCGATATCTTATTACCACGACCCCCAGACAGCCTCTATTATCGCTCACCCACCCGGGACTACTTCCGGGTCACGTTACTTAAGCGTCATGGCCGACATGACAGTAAGGTAGTAATCTGATACTAACAAAAATATAGTATTCTACAGTATTCTATTGTATTCCATAGTAGTATTGTTATATATATATATTATATATATATATATATATATATATATATATATATATATTCCAAATAGTCTGATAGTTCCCTGAAATATAATATAAAATAAGTTCTTATATGCAGCCATGACTCTGAGGTTATCATAATTTTCATAAATCTGTTAATAATTTTATAAAAATAATCTCAGCTCTGTTTATCTAAAATTAAAGTATTCCGAGTTATTAATAACTTAATAAAGTCATCGGCTATCATTTTTCAAATTTTATTAATTTCTAGTGACTTGGTGATGAATGCCGAACTATAGAAGTATTAAACGTGTTTCATATTTTAACTATGATTATTAATATTGTTATGATTTCAATATAAATATAATTGTACTATTTTTACTTTCATCATTATCGTAAACATCAAGTATAACAGTACTGTATCGACGTATTAAATATATATAATAATACTTCCAATAAAGGTTTATATATGATTAATATTTTGGTTTATCTGTCATAATATGTTTGTTATCTAAGCGTCTCGGTTTTGGACCAAGAGTGATACAGAAACATCTCGCTCACATTAATATATAAGAATTACTTCAAATCTAATATATGTATATCGCATTTGTTGTATAAGTATGCATGAATATATACACACACACACACACACACACACACACACACACACACACACACACACACACACACACACATGCCTTATTTATTGCTAATAGAAATATACATCTGATAAATCACTGAATCCACATCTTAGGCAATATTACGACCAGTAATGTTATAACCCTTTTCGTAGCACATCGGTGATTCAATATCTATTAATATGCTAATTTATCCTGATCAATGATAGTTAGCAGTTACAATTTGTACATTAATTTAGCATAAATTTCCAATATTGTGATCAGACATAAACAATTAGTATATGTCTTTATTAAACTCTACAGAAACTTGTATTGTGTCTAAATTTTATTTATTTCCGCATTTTTTGATAATAATCAGCCACCAACAAACAAATAGTGTTAGATAGGTGGGGGGGAGGCTGGAGGTTATAATACTGTTATAATATTACTCCCTGGGGCAGGTTTATCCCAGGATTCTGAATAGACGATACATTTCTGATACACCCGGGGCGAATATAAATGGGACGAATATGTGGTGGGGCTAACTTACCGGGAAACATACAGACATACATGCGCGCACGCTCACAAATAAACGCACCCTCTCTCTCTCTATCTCTCTCTCTCTTTCTCCCCCCCCTCTCTCTCTCTCTCTCTCTCTCTCTCTCTCTATATATATATATATATATATATATATATATATATATATGAAGAGAGTCAAAATCCTAATTATGTAGCTAACGTAAATGCCCTAAATGTGGTTAATTATTATTTTTATTATTATTATTATTATTATGCACCTATATGTATGTGGATCGCCCACTATATGAATCACCCATGAATACGGACCACCTACTAACAGGTACCACCTATGGTTATGATTCAGCTAAAGTAATCAACCACCTCTCATTATCAGTCACCTATGTGTATGATCAACCTGTATCTGTGGATCACTTGTCATAATAGTCTAAACGGAACTGTTCTAAGCTTAAAGGGTGGTTCTTGCCCGATATTTTACTTTTCAAGCTAAAGTTATTAATCATGATTACACGAGTACAATGTTTCACGCTAATAATCACGATTACACGATTACAGATATGCTAACAAAGTATAGGCTTACCTAAATGATGCCCGTGGAAATCTATTTCCGGTAATGGCGACTTCCGTTTCCGGGGTCGGCCCTTCTGTACGGCACCTACTCCGTTATAATAAGTCACGTGACCGGTTGCCGTCGTGTCGGCATATATCGGCTTGTAGTCGGCGGCTGCCTGTATGACGTCACTGTGGTAATGGGTCTTACAATAGACCAGCGACTGGTACATGCCGAAATGTTCTCCCGTCGTAAGTAACCTTTGACACGTGACGCAGCTAAAACAGTTGATATGGTAAACGAAGTCACGTGCCTTCATCACCAGTTCACGTGACCCGATCGTCAGCTGGCAGCGTGCGCATCTCTTCAGCCCGAACAATCTGTAACGGCAGATGTAAGTTTAAGGTTATAAAGATTTAATTAAAGGCTATACGGTAAGGCTATGGTGAGATTGGCGTGACGCTTATTTGAGACCCGATGTAAGGCTGGCGCCTGGTTAAGGCCGGCAGATGTAAGGCTAAGGTAATGCAGCTGCAAGGCTAAGATAAGGCAGATGTAAGATTATATGGAAAGGCTGTTCTATGGCAGATGTAAGGCTATGTTAAGGCTGGTGTAAGATGGATTAATATAAGGCTGACATGCCGGCTGTTGTAAGGTGGAATAAGGCTTGCAATTGGCTAGTGTAAGACGAACCACGGTCACTACCTACGGCCCGGCAAAGCCACCCTCCCCAAATTTGTAGGTTCCGGAGAAGGGGGGGGGGGTTAAAAAACCCTCATTGGTGGTTTTCTTCTGGATGACACATCATCTGAGGGAAAACTTTGGCCGCGTAAGTTTGGCTTAAAGCAGGTCTAAATCAGGAGTAAGGCCGTTGTAAGGGGAATATATGGCTTCTTTAGCCTATTTAAACATACCGTATATTTGTATAGGGAAGGTGTAAGGCGCGTAGAAGGCAAACATAACACTAATGTATAAGGAATTAATGTAAGGCTAACGTAAGTCTGATGAGAGGCTATAATGTAAGGGTATTGTATGACGGGAGTAATATATTTAATAAACAAGTAAGGCAGGTGTATGGGAGATGTAAGGCAG
The DNA here is from genome assembly GCA_025642065.1 of Paralvinella palmiformis. NCBI lineage: Eukaryota > Metazoa > Annelida > Polychaeta > Terebellida > Alvinellidae > Paralvinella > Paralvinella palmiformis. Next base: position 481,314 of record JAODUP010000159.1, read on the forward strand.
ATGTAAGGAAGATTAAGGTTGGTGAGAGAGAGAGAGAGAGAGAGAGAGAGAGAGAGAGGGGAGAGAGAGGGAGAGAGGAGAGAGAGAGAGAGAGAGAGAGAGAGAGAGAGAGAGAGAGAGAGAGAGAGAGAGGAGAGAGAAGAGAGAGAGAGAGGAAGAGAGAGAGAGAGAGAGAGAGAGAGAGAGAGAGAGAGAGAGGGAGGGGGGAGAAGAGAGAGAGAGAGAGAGAGAGAGAGAGGAGAGAGAGAGAGAGAGAGAGAGAGAGAGAGAGAGAGAGAGAGAGAGAGAGAGAGAGAGAGAGAGAGTAATATACGACAGATGCTTGTCTACGGTAAAGTAAGGCAACAAGTGTAATAACAACAATAATAGTGTAAGATGGATGGAGTAAGACAGGAGTAAGTCTACCGTAAGGCTAGAGCAACGCTGGTGTAAGACAGGTGTAAGGCGTAAGACAGGTGGGAAGTTGGTACATAGCCTGATGTAAGTATGGCATAAAATCTAACAGTGTTCGTCGTTTGGGTGCGGCAAACCAGGCCCAAGGCCCGCGGGTTTGTGCGGGGGCCCTGAGGAATCTGACAATGACCTGGTTATGCTAAGTATAATTAGTAATCAGTACTTGTGTATGTGTGTGTGTGTGTGGGGGGGGGGATTCCTGTTACTGTGGAGATGTACGGCTGATATATGGGCGATGTAACATATATGTGAGAGGATGTAAGGCCGAAGTAAAGTAAGGCGTAATAATGCGATGTTGCTATTCAATTCAATTAATTTATTTCAGTATTTACATTACGATACAATGAAGTAAATAATACAAATAAAAATCTTCGTCCACCACAACAAGAGCTAGAATGTTAGTTAGACATACTAGAAACGATAGATTATATATATAAGTAATTTATCAACTGCAATATGACTGCAAAGACATGTGGATATATATATATATATATATATATAACACGCAGTCTTTTATTGTCCATGTGCACGCACGCACACACACGCGCGCACACAGCGTTGACTACAATTTCCCAGCGACTAGACAGGGTAGTATTTAGTTATATTTCTAACATCAAAGCATTTCCTATTTAATCCACTCTGACAACTAAACCGACCGCCATTACTTTGTGTTTTTACAACACGCCACCAGGGGTCGGCCCCATGTGGCGCCACCTGAATGTCGCCACGCTACTTGTTTGTCGTTCTGTCTATCGTCAGAAAAATGTCGAAGATTTTCACAAAATACTAACTTCTCAGAGACCCACTTCACAAAATGACCGCCCATTGTGTGAAAATCAAACCAATAATGGCCTCTTTGTATTTGTATGCATACAAAACTGGCTTTATTCACGTATATGGAGAAATCGGCGTGTATGGAGCTAGATACACGTGTACTGAAGCAAAATATACGTCGATAGTTCAGTATTTCTTTCTTTTATATTCACGCGAATGTTATCGCCACTAGACAGCGTATTTGACACGGTGAAGTATTTTTCTGGGTCAGGTCAGAGTTCGAAGTTTACGCAAACCGACTTCACATCTGCCACTAGTTCGTTTGTCACGCGCTAGGGGCACTCTACAGGTGATTGTGGGTCAACCGTGCATTATCACTAATAGATAAATATAGGGGAGGGTGCTTGGATATGGGAAATAACTTCTACAGTATGTTAGTAATCCCCGTAGCGCGTATATATATATATATATATATATATATATAAATATAAAGAGAGAGAGAGAGAGAGAGAGAGAGAGAGAGAGAGAGAGAGACGAGAATGCGTTGTAAATGCTCTACGCTCTGACATCAGCGGGATGCCCCTCTGGCAGTTGGACTTGCATGGTTTAACAGGAAAATATTATATAAACTAACACAACTGAACAGTATTGTGTATTAAAGTAGTGCAAAAGGCTGTTAAATAATACTAATGATATTACTAATGATAATAATAATAATTAATTATTATTAATTTTTTTTATTCAGCTAAATATGAGAATAAGATTTTTAATTCGTTGTTGAAACCCCCCCCCTCACCCAGCTTCAGCTAATGTTGTTGTTAGCTATAAGTGGTAACACACTTCGGTCGATGATAAGATGTGACCTTTGGCTAACATAGAAACATTATGGATCAACAACTGGTACTTAACACACACACACACACACGTACGCCCGCGCGCACACACACACACAACGGGGGGTTGGGTTGGGTTGAGAATAACATCTTTCACTTTAACCTCTTGTTGTTTTATAATGTTTTAAAACAACATTACTTCTACCTCCCCCCCACATTACATTACTCTATTAACGAATCATCTTTTAGTCTGTATTATGTTTCAGATGACAGATAAATTGTCAAAGATTTGGCGAGGAATCAGCCTAAGTCTGCTTCATAAAATCTAACATTTAACAGAAAAAGTCGAGGAAATTATGGGTTTTTTCCCCAAGAGATAAACATACGAAAGTCCAAAAGTGACATACTTCACACGAGTACACGCGAGGACACACCAGGACAATTAAAAACATTCGAACTGTTTATCTGTCCCCATTTACCAATTATGTTCAGAATAAGATAATATTTGTATTAGGTGGGTCCTGCCTTAGATAATAATAATTATCAGATAACAGATTATGATAATTATGACTATTATATTAATAAGAGAATCAACATTTAATAATTTATTTTGATAGCTTTTGACCGATGGTAGGTAACTAATTATTATGACGTCATCCATTTACCTGTAATAATCTTCCTTACAGTAGATGTTGCCATCTTTGGCAAAACACGTGACCTCGGAGTCTAGCGGAAGTTTACATTCAACGCACCGCAGACACGTGATATGCCACTTCCGGTCTACCGCCAGCAGATAATATCGGTCTATGATCTTACTGCTACAAGCGGCACAGACACCTGGCTCCACCTGGTGACTGGTTTGAGACTGGAAATATTAAAGGGATAGTGAGTGAGTGAGTGAGTGAGTGAGTGAGTGAGTGAGTGAGTGAGTGAGTGAGTGAGTGAGTGAGTGAGTGAGTGAGTGAGTGAGTGAGTGAGTGAGTGAGTGAGTGAGTGAGTGAGTGAGTGAGTGAGTGAGTGAGTGAGTGAGTGAGTGAGTGAGTGAGTGAGTGAGTGAGTGAGTGAGTGAGTGAGTGAGTGAGTGAGTGAGTGAGTGAGTGAGTGAGTGAGTGATACACCGACACACAGACATACTGACGGACATTAAGCGGTTCCAGATGTTCTAGATAATCTAGTTATAATTCTCGATTGCCCTGTCATGTGATCCTAGACTCTTATCACGTGACCCGCCCATGTGTCAACATTGTCCACGTGACAGATAGTGTAAGCCGCGAGCAAGTCTATCGTTATCGGGTTAGGAGATAGTTATAGCTGGTTATAGCCGGGAGAATGGAGATGCGACGACATAAATGATCCCGACCCTGGGGCGTGGGAGGAGGGATTGTCTTATGGACAGTGGGAGGGAGGGGATGTTCCCGAGGCAGTGGGAAGGTCGATGAGGGCCCTGTGTATCCCGTCCTCGGGGGGTAGTCTAAGGATGAGAAAGCCCTCAATTTTAAGACAGTAGAGGGGCCGATTACCCCCAGCCCTGCGACTGTGGGAGGGAGCGCCTCACCAGCCCCAGGGTCAGTGGGAGAGAACTCCGGGATACCCCATAGGTGACTGTAGACTTCGAGAGATCCAGAGA
>JAODUP010000159.1:487500-670000 GCA_025642065.1 Paralvinella palmiformis
ACAGTTGCCAGAAAATGACCAGAATTATTTAATTTGGCGATGGATGACTGTACACATATAGTACCTTTTAATTTATTAATATAAATATTGCTTGACAATAATTACCTGTAGCTGTTCGTCTTGCTGATAATTCTCCATCTCTGAACTAACGATATCACATAGACTGTTCTTGTTGTCATGGTTACTGTAATCAATGTCGTTGTTGTTGTTATTGTTGTTGTTGTTGTTTACATAACAACTACCGTGAAACTGTCCTGTATTGTCGCCCGGCGTTAGCTGCGTGTAAGAGGCTCCGCCCACAAGCTCCACGTGACCCGACATATCCAATCCGAGCATGACCACGTCGTTACTATGGCAACTGTTTGACGACGCTTAGATGTGCCAGGTATCCACCAGAAGGAGCCACGAGCGTCACAGCCCGGAGGCTACCAGACTGCCATCTGTTGAGGGTTAGAGAGAGATAGAGCGACATGTATTGAAGTGTTCATTACCTGATGATCATTAGAAGCTCTCAGTGGGAGAGATAAGTAAACATGTGGTATTAATTGATTATGTTAGATCTCTGTCTGTCTGTCTGTCTGTTAGTCTGTCTATCGTTCTGCCTGCTTGTCGCTGACCAGCTGACTGACTGCTGACTGACTGACTGACTGACTGACTGACTGACTGACTGACTGACTGACTGACTGACTGACTGACTGACTGACTGGCTGGCTGGACTGACTGACTGACTGACTGACTGACTGACTTACACGTCTGTCTATCTGTCTGTATGTATATCTCTCTGTCTATATGTCTGTCTAACTATCTGTCTGTCTGTCTGTCTGCGTGTGTGTGTGCCTCTCTCTTTCTCGCACGCACGCATGCACACACGCACGCATGCACACACGCGCACACACACACATAAACTCTCTCTCTCACTCTCTCTCTCTCTCTCTCTCTCTCTCTCTCTCTATATATATATATATATATATATATATATATATATCACTCCACTCTCAACCTTCCCCCTCTCTTACTGTTCTAACCCCCCACCCACAGTCGTTCCCATCTGTTAACTATGCCCCCTAAACATGTCTCACCTGATGCTAACTATTACCTGAGGCATATTGATAATAAAACTATTATTATAACCGTAAACAATATGTTTACAATTATTTATAATACTTTCTGTCATCTCTGACCTTGGTATATTAGTATTAGACAAGATGTCTATTAGCGATAGTTAGTTATTGTTTTTAATTTACTGATTTATACGTTTTAGAGTAGGAAAATATCTCATATCTGGATTGAGCTTTCTGGATCCTCCTGATTTTATAGCCACGATTTGTGATTCTCCATGACAATGTCACACACACACACACACACACACACACACACACACACACACACACACACACACACACACACACACACACACACACACACACACACACACACACACACACACGGCACGCATGCACTGACGCGCGCGCTCATATAAACATATAAACACACGCGCGCTCGCGCTCGCGCACTCGCACAATGGTATATTTTATCTCAGGCTTTAATGTATAGAATAATAATTGTGTCAACATAAAAATTTATATCGTTTATTAATTTATATTATATCCGCTTTACAGACATCATAAAACGATCAGAAAATACACGTCCCCCCCCCCCCGCTATATCACTCCAATCTGTCATCATACGCGATTTATGTTTAATATTTCAATATTTAGAATATGTCTCCATTAGAAAATCGCTAAACGGCTAGTCCCATTAGAACCCATTATTGTTACCGGCGGGGCGACGACAACTGTATAAACACAATTAGAACTAATTGGTGCGACTCTGGTAATATTTCAATCGCCGCGAAAAATATATTCATAATTCACCGTGGCAGCCTCCCCGTCGCACCCCGTCCACCCCCACCACCGCCCCTCCCCACCCCGAGAGATCCGATCCGCTCCCCTCGTGGTCCCCGCACCGCCCAGAATTAATTATGTTGATATATTCCACAAACGTTCCCGTCTATCTATTTAGTATCAAATTCTGACCCATTTCTCGCTGCTCAAAGAGGCTGATTTTGGGGGGGAATTATTTTCACAGACAACAACCAATGTAAGTCGGTGTATTTGTGGAATATTTACCGAATTCCGAACTCACCCGAAGCCGTCGCGGTTCACCGACACTCGCCGCGGCCTCGTGCGGCGAACATGGCGGCGTTCTGTGACGTCAGAACGCGTCGAGCCAATCGGAAGTCGAGTCAGCGTCGTCACGGAATCATTCGCCGAGATACGGGAAACCTGGAAAGAAAAGTGATTTAATAATAATAATAATAATAATAATAATAATAATAATAGTAATAAATTCGGACCATTTAGCCTACCATGTAAAACACCCAACATCATCATCATCATCATCATCATCATCATCATCAGACAATGTTCGGATATTGTGGCATAAACCGGCATATTATTTTTAATGACATATTGTGTCACGTGATCAGCGGAGCATGAACATCGGAACTATGACGTTATCGATATCGGGTCATGTGATCTGCCGGAATAAATGTCACTTCCGTTTATATAATCCGTTATATCGATCTGTTATCGATCTGTTATCGATCTGTTATCGACAATCAAAGACCAGTTGTCACTATCACTGATCGTGGCATGTCTCTTAGCTGGCCATAGACGCCATATTGGGTGAGATGTGACGGTGATCCAGAATACGATTGGCGTGTTATTGATCCGGATTCGGCCTGCTCGAACACTCCGAGTGTCCGTATCGTTGGCTCATCACTGACTTGTTACTGTATCACCATGTGTTAACGACCGAACGCGTGTTTACGCCAGATGCGCGCGTGCTCGTGTGTGGGGATGGATTTTGTGGGTGGGTGGGTGATAATGTACTTTAGTGACTTTGAGTATCCGCTTGTGCGCATGTGCTATCATAAATGCATGTGTATGTGTATCGTTGTATATCATAACTAAGTGATGAGCATGTGTGTACGTATAGGTATTCCGGATTCTGTATGTGAGAGAGTAGATATAAATGTGTATGTGGACTTTTATGTTTATATATATATATATATATATATATATATATATATATATATATATGTATATGTGTGTGTGTGTGTGTGTGTGTGTGTGTGTGTGTGTGTGTGTGTGTGTGAGTGTGTGTGTGTGTGTGTGTGTGTTCACTATGGGTATATATATATATATATATATATATATATATATATATATATATATATATATATATATATATATTTGTTGCTGCTGCTGCTGATGATGATGATGATGCATGTATGCGTGTATATGTATTTATATATGTATGTATCTATATATGTATGTATGTATGGATGGATGGATGGATGGATGTTTATATATATGTATGTATATATGGTATCTATGTATATATGGCATCTATGTATGTATGTATCTACGTATGTATACATATACATGTATAGTAATAATTACCTATTTAAACTATATATGCCTACCAGCTGTAACCTTTAACCCAGGGTACAAAGTTTAAGATGTCCCAGCACCACAAAGGTGTACACCAATTGTGTACGTGCGGTTCTGTATTGCTGCCAGAATACACTGTACACATACTGGATCCAGAATTGGCCGAGTTATAACTTGACACAATTGTTATTCCGGATCAGGAACTGTACAGAAATAATCATCGTTAAATGAACGATATATACGTTTGTATATGTAGAAAGAAGAACGGGGGGGGGAACTTTTAACTAATTAATAAATCTTTTGAGGGGGGGGGAAGGATCTGGGATTCACACGCCAGGTATGGTTCCGTATACGGAGATGTATCTTTTATCTAAGGTAACTTTCTTACGTCGATATATAGAAATAAGTCAGATGTAATACTTTGTATTTTACTTATATATATATATATATATATATATATTTATATATATATTTAATTATAAATTATTATTATTTATGTTACTTTGAAACTGTCCTGGTACGGATCTCAATAACAACAACAACAACAATAACAACATCAACTAGAGCCACTATAACAACAACAACAACAATTTAAATAAAATATAAATGCCTACACGCACGCACCCCCAATATATATATATATATATATATATATATATATACATGCAAACATACACACCGACAGGCAGACAGAGACACATACGCACAGACACACACGGCCGCACGCACACACGCACACACGCACACACACGCACACACACACACATCAACAAGCTGTTTAGTGGATATTTAACAACATATTTCAAGAAGATTCCATTTTTTTTTTAATATCTCGACCACGTGTCAGCCTTGTCGCCATATTGTGGACGATAATACAAGGAAAGCAACAAAAATACGGCTCCGTTCTGATGTATTCCTTTCGGGATCCAGACGCTAATCCACTTGTTCGCCAATCCAGACGCCAGTACGGGCGCCGTCGATCCAGAACGCACGTGTTTTAGTTCACGGCTGATTCCGCTCGGCGTCTCCGCTGTCGCCCGGATCTCTGTGACCGTAACACGAGATCCAGAGATTCTTTCCGAAAGACTAGCGACGCCGGTATTTTATACGGCAATCCCATGACCTGACCTCGTGTAGGGTGAGGGTCAAACAAACACATACAGGTCATCCGATGATGACACAAACACTTAATAATGTTGGTGATCTCTAAATACAGACCTGGCCTAGTTTATTATGGTATTTAAGTAAACAATGTTCACAACTGATTTGAATGGGCTTATTATATACTTATGGGTATATATATATAATATATATATATATTTTATATATATATATTTTATTCTTTCTCACACTCGCACATTCAGGCATATACATGCATACACATGCATGCACACGCGCATGAGTGCACATGATAGGATAAGAGTAACTCATGACATATCTCTGATCTAATTATGTCTTCTGATACATCATGTAGCTTTTTGTTCTTTGTGGATGAAAAGTGGCTTCTCCAATTTCAGGCCACTGATGAATCGTTTATATTCACGATTCACGATTCTTTGGTCCAGTGCCTTATCCGACACACACACGCGCGCACACACAAACGCGCGCGCACGCACGCACGCACGCACACAGACACACACACACACAGAGAGAGATAGACACACACACACAATCGTGTAGCGGTAACAACTTCGTCAATACCCTATGACGTCATCCAGACAGCGTATAATCCACGTATAACACTAATTATACTTTATGTCAACTTGTATTATAATCGATCCAGACGTCGACTACTTTTCGCCATTTTCATTGGTGAGACAGTACACATGTCTCAGCAAGAAAAGTCGCCACTCTGGATTCAGTCCTCTGAAGAAACGTCCAGAGTTTGAATTCGCGGTTCGAGATTCTCTGTGCCTGTGCCTTATTATACACAGCTAAAAAACACACACACACACACACACACACATGCACGCACGCACACAAACACACATGCGCGCACACACACACACAAAACACACACACCGACATTTTACAAATTACACACAGTGGCCTGCAAAGTCTTAAGTGTCGAGTGGGGGGGGGGGATTGGCTGACGTCACAAATCAGTAATCATAAATCGAATGCAGAACTAAAACAGATCTTCAAATGCTCACAACACATCAATGACCTTCGGTCACCGTTCAAGGTCATTCTAAACAATACACCTTTGTAACGTTCTGCTATATACACCCAATATACGCACAGTGGCAGATTGTAAACATGTAAACTTGTAGACTTGTAGACTTCCAGATCTACACATAACCGTAGAGCTGTTTTAACTATAGATTTGTATATCTCGAGTCCCGCACATCGGAAGCGGCGAATTTCCTTTGAACTATTCTTAAATACTCTCTCTCTCTCTCTCTCTCTCTCTCTCTGCACGAAGTCCCGAGTACTTGAACTTGAGCCTGACTGCGATCTTTCGGACTTTAAAAGGACGATATTTGTAGTACGAAGTTGGTGTTAGTTTTGATGTAAAGCCCCGTCAACGCCCCCCCCCCCCCACCTAAGCTATACAAAATAAGGATGTAACCATAATGATGATGATAACCAGGTGATGATGACACCGGGACTGTCACAAAATGTCAGATAAAGACGAACCCTGAGATGACAATAGCTTAGACAACTGAGGATGTTTTAGGGGGAGAGGGGGGAGGGTTTCCTCGGTTATGGGGGAACCTTTGGTGGACCCCCGACTGAGAGAGGGCGTATTTTAGATATACGTGGAGATGAAGTGAAATTGTTTCTGAACTCCGTATGTGTGTGTGTGTGTGTGTGTGTGTTTGAGTATGTGTGTGTGTGTTTGAGTGTGTGTGTGTTTGCGTGTTGTATACGAGCCTCTGTCGGTCAGTCAGTCAGTCAGTCAGTCAGTCAGTCGTCCGTCCGTCCGTCCGTCCGTCCGTCCGTCCGTCCGTCCGTCCGTCCGTCTGTCTGCTGTATTAAACTCACCTCAAGTAGTTTCAGCGACAAGAGATATTTCTTCACTCTATCTCTATGTCTCACGTCTCTCTCTCTCTCTCTATCACTCTATCTCAGTATCTCTTCCTATTTTACTCCATTGGACAGCGGCCATAACACAATATGTTCACCATTTTATCGTAATTTCAATAATCCAACTAAACTTTCCGACAAAATCCTTTCCGACAGTTCGGCTCTGCTAGTCTTAATACACTAAGTGAAGCGACAATTCTCTCGACAAACATCGACAAGTTTCCATGTTCCCAGCCGGTTAACGAGTGGGTGGAGCTTCTTCGGGCCAACCGGACGTCTATTGGTCGGCCACTTAACCGGCCCCTGGCCCGCGATTGGCTGGCTGGCTGGCTGGACACGTTCCCAGCGAAGCCATTGGCTGATGGTGAATGGTAATTTGGAGCGGAGACAACGTCAGCCAACAGCCACCATCACAACAACTACGGAGACATCATGAAGACCGAAATGCCTTCTTCAGCTGACTGGACAAACTCATGGACAGCGAGCGGATGATAGTATAATGATATGTATCTAGGCCGTGAGCGCCATCTTTCTGATTTCTAGCGCCTTATCCACAACAGACCTATAAGGTCTTGTATTCCTTACACACTGGGGTAACTTCGGCGTCAGTCTCACGCCGTTAATTGTAAGGATTATTTTTGTGGTTCAGTCGACGAAACAATAATTCCAGTTTTCTGAATTACGTCATAATTTTTTTATAGCTGTTACAATATTAAATATTGTTTGAAATGATGACAAACTGCAGCGGCATAGAAGTCGATATGCATATGTGTGTGTGTGTGTATGTGTGTGTGTGCATGGGTGTGCGCGCGAACCCTTATAGTCTAGATCATTGTGTACGAAACAAACGATATTTAATTAATTGACAGCGAAGTGAGGCTTTCCCTTCTGAACTTCTCTGTCTGTCAGCAGTATCACATACATACACACGCAGGCGCATACACCCGCACGCACGCACCCCAAGAACTTTAATTACATACTATATATATATATATATATATTTTATATATATATATATATATATATATATATATATATAACGTTCATACGTACACTTATTTAAAAACTTGTTTATCTCCCATACCCCATACCACCTCGTACAATATATCTCCCATACTACATACCATCTCGTACCATATATCTCCCTCACCCATACCATCTCGTACAATATATCTCCCATACCCTATACCATCTCGTACTTTTTCCCGTCTCAGGCCATCTCACATCCTCTCTCAAATACACAAGTGATACACACGTGTGACCTTCACCTTTCCGTGATGAGAATACTCGTGTTAAACTAGCGCAGGACTCAGCACGCGATTTGGTCACGTGATGTCACACCGGTCACGTGACTTAGACATCGCGGAGCCGAACTACTGCTGCTCGGCGACTTCCGTCCCGGATCGTAGTTCGTCGATCCAGAACGCCGGATACACCGGAAGCTGGCTACTTCACAGTGGCGCCAATCCCCAACCGAGATCCAGATGACGTAGGCATCCGTTGATGACTTTACCGGATACAGGAGACTCGGGCATCGCTGACGGATATTACGTCACTCAGCAGCACGTGTAACCGATTACGGTCGAATCCAGAATGTGTGGTCCTCTAAGGAGCTGGCTCCGGGGTGGTCCGCTCCGATGATGGCGCTGATGATAAGATCCGGAAGATCCGGATGATCTACACAGACAATGACAAATGTTGTTAAAATCTGTCGCTCGATAGACAATACAGCGTGGCGGCTGAGCGATAATAGGGTGTGATACGATCCAATATGGCGGCCGGGCGATAATGGAGCGTGGCACAATGGATGGCGGCGATCTGGGCGATATTAGGGACCATCAAGCGGGTCCAGTACGAATTCTGAATGATAATGGAGCGTGACACGATCCAATATGACCGCCGAGCGATAATAAGGCGTGACGACCACATGTTGCGACCACACACGAGGTACGAAAGTCACGTGATCTGTGCGCGCTGATAATGCCTGCGAAAGCGGATGTGGCGTGTATCATCCTGTCTGAGTAACCAAGAAATGATGATGATAAATATTATATATAATAATAAGTAATGATATTCGCTAACCAATAATGTTGTCTGTTTTACAAGTTTCCACGTTAATGCTATTTAATTTATTGCAAAAAATGACCTTCACTGACCCCGGGCGCGTTTTTTGTTGTTGTGTAAATGTCAAACAGACAGACAGACAGATGCGTCAATCTTTCTGATGATGTAATAGACAAGCGGACAATGAGATACTTTTCTCTGGGTCACGTGATCGCCACTGGTGCATCTGCGCGACGTTAGACGTGTGTTGAGCGCCTGCTAATATAATAATAATAATAATAATAATAACGTTATTATTATTATTATTATTATTATTATTATTATTATTATTATTATTATAAACGCTTCCAGAATCAAGATGGCTGACAGGCGGCTATCACAAATATAAAAGCATAAATAAAAAGATTCGTTTTGTTTAATTATTAAATACAACCTTCATTTTCATAACCCGACCGATCGTGATATCTGCGCGCGCATCCGTCCGCGCAGGCGTCGGCTCGCGCAGTTAGGACGAGGCGCCCTCTAGCGGTACCAGATGTGCTATAAAAACGTCCGGAGCATGTTTCCAGAACGCCTCGAGATCCCCGGGATTTAGAGATGGTGGCGCTACGAGCGAGCAACGTGTGGGATTCGTTAAGAATATTAGTAAAACATCTTGAAAATATTTCAGGAGGTTTTTTCCTCTCAGAGAGGCCACCGTTCAGGATCAGTCCGGGTCTCGGGATTGAGTCGTCTGTCGTGGATACATTGGGGATCGGCTGGCTTGTGGCTCCACCTGGCGATGGGGGATCCGTGCGTCGTGTTGGTCGGCGATAGACGATGATTGATTCTGGATAGCGGCTCCGGATGGTTAGGGGGCGCCACCGGAGCTACCCGCTGTGGGGGTAAACACCGGGGTCACGTGGTGAGTGGCAACAGGAAAGGCGACAGCCAACTGTGTAAATAAACCACGGACACGATTCTGGATCTACAGTATCCAGAATATATAGAAAATATGGACGCTCTCTCTCTTTCTCTCTCTCTGTCTGTGTGTGTGTGTGCGTGTGTGTGTGTATGTGTGTGTGTGTGTGTGTGTGTCTAAGTTTCATTTAATAGTAGGATAACAGGTACTGACACAGAAAAACCACAAATCGTGAATAAAATATCAATTTTTTTAAACAGAGACGTGTATGTGTAAGCACACACATGTGCACACACGCACACACGCACGCACATACACACACATCGCATATGAATGTAGACTGGGGTGTATAGGTGTGTACATACAACTGACCGTAGATATACTTGCTTACGTAAATGTTTTCGTAGGTGAATATCAGGTTGTACATGTACATGTATGTGTACTACACGCGTTTACAAACATCCTCCATCCGGATTCCACTCTATTCTGTCACGTGATTCAATACTCGCTCACTTTGTCGGCAATGTAAACCTTTCTATAAAATATTGTTATTAATATAAATATTATTATCAATATTGTTATTCTAAATATTGTTATTATTGTATTTGTAAACACGACGTAACACAATAGCTGTAGTAAAGAGTTATAACAATATTGTTTCCATATTTCCATGGGTCGCCATTTTGTCTCTTCGGGATCATAATTTGTAACATATTTCTGTAAGCTGAGATCCGGAGATCGGGATCACGATTTACTGGAGTGAGGCAAAATGGTGGATAAGTGAATGTAAATAGATAGAAGATAAACAATAATAAATATAGAGATAGGTGTTTGTGTGTGTGTGTGTGTCTGTGTGTGCGAGTGTCTGTGTGCGCGTGTGTGCGTGTGTGTGTATGTGTGGGTGTGGAAGGGGGATGTGTCTGCGTTTCACATATTATTGTCTGTTTCTATATTTTGTTAACACTAAATACAGTGTTATTTTGCGTTATTTGGTGATATTTGGTGTTATTTGGTGTTATCTGATGTTATCTGATGATATATCGTCTCATCCAGTTATTCTATTATTTATCTCGTGTCAGCTAGCTTAAATTATATTCTATCATGTCAATTAATATTACATGATAATAAATCATATTGCCTTGTTTTGTTTGATGTTATTTAGTGTTATTTGTTATAACCATCTTGTGTTAATTTATAAATCGTTTATCGAGTAATATGCGGCCTTCTTTAAGATTATGTTAATTTTGTTGTTGTGGGGTATGATAAACAAATTAAATTGTAATCGTCATAATTATGTATACCATAAATTTAGTCTGACCTTTTCAGTGAGTGAGTGAGTGAGTGAGTGAGTGAGTGAGTGAGTGAGTGTGGTGGTGGTGGTGGTGGTGGTGGTGGGGGGGGTGGTGGTGGTGGTGGTGGTGAGTGAGTGAGTGAGTGAGTGAGTGAGTGAGTGAGTGAGTGAGTCAGTCAGTCAGTCAGTGCAGTCAGTCAGTCAGTCAGTCAGTTTGGACGCTGGTCAAACTTGAGACCTATGGGTAAGAACCGACTTCTTGGAGAATCATCCCACATAATACAGATATGACTGGGATTCGAACTCTGCCTGAAGGCTAGTAGTGAGATGTTTTAATCACTACGCTACTGGAGCGCCCCCCTATTAGGAGCAATCCGGAAATGTAGTAGTAGTAGTTGTAGTAGATGGGGTAAGTAGTGTAGTTAATAGTGGTAGTAGTGGTATGTAGCAGATTGAGTTGTGTATAGATAGCAGTTGTAGTAGGGATAAACAGTATTTATTGTACTGCTAAATAGTAGTTGTAGTAGTGAGAAATTGATAAGTAGTAGTAGGTGGTAAGTAGTAATTATAGTAGTAGTAAGTAATGGTTGTAGTTGTGGTTGGTAGTGGTTAATGTTGTGATAAGTAGCGGTTGTTGTAGTGGTAGGTAATGGCTGTAGTAGTCATAGTAGTGGTAATTAGTGATTACAATTATAGTTGTAGTAGTGGTAGTAACAGCAGCGGTAGATATTCGTTATATTAGTGGTTGTAGTAGTGGAAAGCAGTGATTATAGGAGATAAGAAGTAATTGTTATCATCTTAGAAGATGAGTTAGTTTGTCTTATTAACCCCATATTCGCCACATCACTCCCAACAAACAGTCGTCCATCAGGAGCGCTAACATCCGGGTAAGCCGCCATCTTGTCTCAGCAGGTGACATAGTCTTAGATGAATCGTCACTATTTTGCGAAGATTAACTGCCCTTAACCCTCGGTTAGCGTGAGAATGCTTACGTGCGTGCATGTGTGTGTGTGTGTGTGCACGCGCGCATGTGCGTGAGTCACTTGTGCGTGTGTGTGTGTGTGTATGTGTGTGTATATGTGTACCTTAGCACTTCCTTATGGAAAGAGAGCGGAAGTTGTACGACGGGTGGTCACGTGATATCGAACATTAAAATAGCCGACTTCTTTCGCAGGATTGGACGCAGCTGTTCATGCGACTCTGCCGCCATCTAACGGTCAATCGGCAGAAGTTATCGTCAATTTTCTCTTCATCGGCAATAAATAAAATAAAAAAGAGATATCCAGATGTTGATGAGGCGCCATTTTTTCCCTTTAAATATCAAAATTGTAACAATTTAATTATGCATGTAATCATATTATAATGTAACTATATGTTTACGGCCTTACACAGTCATTGTTACTACTTACTGAAGATAGTTATCATCGCATCTCGATGATTATTATCTCAGTTTGATAACTTCACTCAACGTATTGCAAATTATTCATAATAAGCGTTTTCCTCGCCAAGGGGATTCCATCAGTTGTCAGCATGACGTCATATTCTAGCGAAGGGTATCCCCCGAGGGTACACCCCACCCTAGGGTCATTATCTCTGTGTGAGTGTACTGAGGGGGGGGGGGTTGTTTTGGAAGTGGCTGTGAAACTGAAATATTTTGAAGTTTTCCTTTACTTCATCTCTGTCCGTGTGTCTGTAGACAGGTCATCTTCTCACACGACTGAGTACAGTACAGCTGGTAATGGTATTGGTGTTAACAGACATACAGACAGACACGCATACAGACAAATAGACAAACCGATCAGTTGTAATATACAGACAGAAAAACAATAAAGAGAGAGAAGGGGGAGATTGTTGAAAGAATAGTAAATATATATATATATATATATATATATATATATATATATATATATATATATATATATATATATATATACGTGTGTGTGTGTGTGTGTTGTAGAGAGAGAGAGGGAGAGAGGGAGAAAGAGAGACAGTACCCTTCCGTCTAATCAATCTGTCAGCAGAGCGGACGTTTCCCCGTCAGGTGGCGTTCGGAGCCGGCGCACCAATAACGCCAATATGGCGGCGATCAGATCACGTTACAGCGATATTACCGACGACCTCTTTATGACCTCAGTGATGGACGATATAAGGGGATTATAACACCGTGACGTGTCCTAATATCGCCGACGCTTACCCTGTAATCACAGTACGCCATTTTACGTGACGTCACAGCGCCCAACTCATTTAGTTGATAATTATTGGGGGCCAGTGATGGCGACACTGTTTAGCCAAAAGATGTTCTTTTGATGTCCATTTTGTCGGTGATTTGAGCAAATGACCTGATATCGACAAACTGGTGATTAATATATCGATTACATGTTTATAGACAATGGTCATTTTGAGTGATGAGTCTATGATAATAGGCTCGGGGGGGGGGGGGGGATATACGATTGGTGGGTGGTTTTTGTATTCGTGATAAGGCAGCTGCGTTTGATGGAGGAATATGGGGGCATAGCGACTGGTGTATGGGTCACACAGCTGCTAGTTGGGTATTAGAGCTATTGGGTGGGCAACAGCTGGGTTTCTGGATGGAAGTGTGGAGGTTGAGTGGCGTCTATGAGAATGGGTGAGTGATAGAGGGATTCAGTAGTAGGTGTCACTGTTAGCTCTTCTATGAGCGGTAGATTTGTTCGGTGGGTGGCAGAGCTGTCCGGTGGGTGGTAGAGCTGCACGATAGGTGGTAGAGCTATCCGTTGGCTCGTAGAGCTGTTCGGTGTATGGTGGTAGATCTGTTATGCATTAAGGCATAACGGCCTGGCGATACAGCTGTCGGAAAAAGATGGGTGGTTTGGTGGGTGGCTTAGGTTATTGGATAGTTGGGTGGGCGGATGGGCGTCTCTGTGGGTGTCATCAAGCCATTCTAAGCGAAATCTAACTCATAGTTAACATACTAAAACCCTCAGCACAGACCACCCACCAGCTTCCGTCACGTGACTGGTCCTCTTAGATCCACCATTTTCCCGATCGTCTGCCGACCATTGTCGGAAAAAAGGCGCCTTTTTATCGGTCGTCTGCCTCGGAGCCGACAGCTAAGAGCGAACGATCGACGATAAACGACATATTCGACCACAGAACTGTCACCAATTACCTGTTGCTAATCCCTAACATCCGCCATATTGTCTCTCGGAAGCGGTTGGCCAAAGGACAATAACTGTTTTGTTGGCGGCCATTAAAACGAACCAGAGACATGCGCACGAAGTGATAATGTTATAATTATAGGAGATGCCGCCATATTGTCACATCGTGCATGCCGTGATTGAAGTCGTGCGTGCCGCATTATCGCATGCACGCCACTCGGGGCTGGGGAGTGGCCCAAGTCGTGTGTGAAGTGAATGGTTTGGTGAATGGTTTGTCGTTGACAAATTGTTAATGGCCTGCTCACTGACGTGTAGACGGACACCCGAGCTGAAACAGTAAGGCACCGTGACACGGAAGTCTTCACGAGTTCGAATCCGATTAAAATCGCCACTACAGTTTTCTTCGTGTTCTCACAGCGAGCTGCGATCATGAAGTGGTTAGAGCATAGCGCCTCAAACATCAAGGTTATCAGTCCGAAGCCGACTCCATCCCGACTCACTCACTCACTCACTCACTCACTCACTCACTCACTCACTCACTCACTCACTCACTCACTCACTCACTCACTCACTCACTCACTCACTCACTCACTCACTCACTCACTCACTCACTCACTCACTCACTCACTCACTCACTCACTCACTCACTCACTCACTCATCCGCTCACTCATCCGCTCACTCACTGACTCACTCATAGAAGAGTCAATTCTTATGTTCGAAATAAACCCATACATCTTTATTCCGAGACACCTAGCGTCCTTACCAAATACTCTATCCTTACCAAGTCCTTACCGATCTCTACTATTCCCTATCAACATAACCCCGGTCCTTACCCGTACCTTCAGTCCTCACCCATACGTTCAGTCCATACCCACAAACCTTTAGAAAGATGTGGCATTGTGCGAACCCGGATGACGTCAGAGTTGTGACGTGGTTGGTGTAAGACATTTTGTTAAGTGTCTGAAGAAGAAGATCACATGCTCGACACTGCCGCCCTCTATCGGCAATCCCGGCAGCGCGGCGGGGCGCCACCCGACTTCCACCGCTATCGGCAATCCGGAAGCGACAGGGGGCGCCACCTCACACGATCAGCGGACGCCACCGCGTGCCCTGTCAATAGCCACTCGTGGCCGGTTAACCGGAAGTGGGCCGGCGGCCATCTTGGCCGATGGCGTTCGAGCAGCGATGCGAACGAAGTGGGCGATAATTAGAGATGTGCCGAGAGCCATGGCTAACACTTGAGCTGCTCTTGCTGTCGTAGAGACAGGTGTGAAATCTGCTCCGATCTACTCAGATCTACCGCTGGCGGATGAGACCACGTGATCGCATCTACTTTTCTACATCATAAACTACCTGACCTTTTCGTGAGATTTCTGAAAATATTGCCCGCTTTCTTTGACGTTTGCATAAAAGTGAATCTATTTTTCTTGTAGAAAATAATCTTTTCGTCGCCATTTTAATTCGTACGCGTCAACGCGACGTAGACTGCGCATGCGCCTCGATTTACTTATGATGAACATTTCGTTTAAGCCAACGTTCGATCATTTCACAATAACAACATATTTGTGTATTATCAATATTTTATTCAGACATAGATTTCTGGATTTCAGCAATATAGTGAATGAGTACGAATAAATGAGAGAATGGCTTGCCATAGACCTGTTGATTATGTGACCAAGCCGTGACCGTCGTGACAATTCCTATTTACAGCGAATCTTGTGACATGACTAGTGAACACTGAAGTAGATGGACATTATATAATAATAATAATAGTAATAATAACATTAATAATAATAATAATAATAACCACGAATAATATTAACAAGATGTAACCGACCCCGATTCATCACATACACAACGAGTGTACTGGTGACAATAAACAAATACGACCTGCCATAGCTAGACACCATAAGGTCTAGGTCATTGACCACAAATGCCATATAATTTGGTCTGGTAACAGATAAACATAATTAATGTTTTTCTGCTGTTTAATATTTGTTATACAGTGACATATTTTTGCGCACTTTGGCTGGCCTTGGTGCTACCTGCAAATACGTAACACTTTGTATCAATACTTAATTATACTTTATGTATACATTATGTATATTTAGTGTGTATATATTATATACGTAGTTTATACATGTTCGGGGTATATGGTATATTATAAACGTGTATAAATCGTCTTTTGCTGGGACATACATTTTATATATCAAACGTATGTGTTACTGTACGCTGTATATAAAACTTGTATATACGGATATTCCCTAAAGGTACGTTCCGTATAGTTCATGTATACTGGACGTATAACTGGAGTATACGTCAAAGAATTATCCATGTACGTCGAGTATGTGGCTCTTCTATACGTCATGTACAATTAATGTTTAGCGCATATAACTGACACATATATCATGTTTAAACGCTGTATATGTCCTGCATACCGATATATAAATTATACGTACTGATATCCCAAGAAGATATCGTATATACTTAATTTAAACCCCGTCTAAACATTAACATGTACGTCATGTATAAAACATCGTGTAAGATGTGCACACATCGTGTATAGCTGACATATACATTGTGTATAACTTATGTCTTTGCTTGTTTAACTCACATATACGTTACGGATAGCTGATGTATAGGTCCCGTACAAATCATGCAAACACCATATATAACTCACGTACACGTCGTATATGATGTATGTTAATCTCATATACACTTGGTGTATAACTCATGTGTGCGTTCGGTGTATAACTCATGCATACGCTGTGTATAACTCAGTTCTACACCGTGTACCACTCACGCAGAACTGGCGTCATTCGCCTTATTGCGGAGATATTTCGTGCACGGAGTGACCTCACAGTTTACGTTTCAAGTCCCTTATCAAAAGTCCGTCCTTTCAGTCGTAGAATTCGGACTTAAACAGTTCGGTAAGTCCCATGCTGGATGTGCCCAGCTGGGCGTTATTCTGGGCACAGTCGAGTGACTGATCCACCGACTGCAAATCACCGAACGACTGCGACGAATTCGAATCCGAGAAATCCATCGACTCCAAATCGTTTGACTCCATCTTGGTGATGGCGGCGCCACCGTCGCTCACTTGATCCGTGTCGGAGGCGGCACCATCTGTCGTCGAATGGGAGGAACCATCAAAATTGGGTGATTTCTTTTCGCCATCTTGTTTCAACAGGTTCCGGCGATATTTGGCGCGCGCGTTCTGGAACCAAACCTGGATATAAATGATGGAAATAAATAGGTTACGGGATTGTATGCTTAATTTGAGAATTTAGAATTGTGCTATTTACAAGGATGGCAATGTTATGACAATTATAAAATATATTTGCGGGTGTACCTTCACATGTGTATGTATATATGGGAGGAGGCGGGGGGGGAGGGATGGAGAATGTTTGCTTACCTGCAGAACCCTTTTACTGAGACCAGTTTTCTGTGCTAATTGTTTCAGATCTTTGGCGTCAGGATTGTGATTTAATGTAAAATACGACTTCATGATCCGGAGCTGATGGTGCTTGAATGAGGTGCGCATGCGCTTCTGCCTTGGCGCTGATATCTGGAGTCCGTCGTGAGTCATTGTCGTAAAATCTCCATCGACCCCCAAACCTGAGGATAGATTAAACATCGTATATAGATAAGTTATACATTGCTAACTGATTATTTAATTGATAAAAAGAGCTAGTGCGAGAAAGAGTATCACACACACACACACACACACACACACACACACACACACACACACACACACACACACACACACACACACACACACACACACACACACACACACACACACACACACAGACATACCCTACCCCCATCCAAACATATATTTCTATAATCAGTTCAGTGTCAAGACGGTGGCATTTTCGGTTAAGAAGGTAGCGGTTATTGGCGGAGGTAAACTAATCAATATTTGATTAGTTTAACCTGCTGTTAGTTAGATAGTTAATATCAACATTGACGATATTAGACAGGAGAGGGAGCTGTTTACATTGACAATATAAAGTACTTCACAGCTAGTTGACAATGTGTATATAGTCTGTTTGTCCCAATATCGTTCACTGTCTCTTTCTCTCTCTCTCTCTCTCTCTCCTCTCTCACACACACACACACACACACACACACACACACACACACACACACACACACACACACGGACGGACGGACGGACGGACGGCCGGACAGATACATAGATAAATCAATAGACAGAGAGACTATTACACCATTCTGCTCACCTTCAGCACCATTATCGCACGCGCACGCACACACACACACAGTCACACGCACACATACGCACGCACACACACACACACACATCCGACCTATCCTCGACACACACCCCAGTGTCCATTCACACCTAAGAGAAGATCGCGAAGAGTTGATCAAATGTTGATTTTATCAACTTATTCTAATATTGATCTAACATCAGCCAAGCTTTACCTGCCGGGGGGGGGGGGGACACTTTCTCCTATTATAGACCAGCACCAGGTTTTGATTTGAACACCGACAATATCTGACCATAAATCCGAGAAGGGCCGTTTCCTGGACACAAAGTGCTGATTGGAAGACAAAACTTCACAACTTCATAAATCATAATTGATAAAAAAAATTACGTCATATCATATGCGTGTACGTGGAGGGGGGTGCTGTGTTTGGGCGTGGGTGTACTTATCTTGAAAGAGGCCGCGAAATCAATAAGCTCCGACTAGCCATTTGTAACGTCAGAATTTGGATGGTACTTGGTACACTCATGATGGTACTTGGTATCACCATGATGGTATTTAGTATAGCTATGGCATAGCTGGTGACAATAAGTCGTAATCGGATATAAGTAAATATAATGTGTGTATTGTTTGGGGTTAAAGAGGACATATTTGTTGTTGGGTTATAGAAGACCTTTCTCAAATCCCAAGATGGAGTTTGTTCTCTGAGTAAATCTCTCTCTCTCTCTCACCCGAGTTCTGGTATAGGATGCACTTAAGGCTATATATATATATATATATATATATATATATATATATATATATATATATATATATATATACCATGAATATGGCTGCACACAAACACACACACATACTTACACATTGGTATATGTGACAGGTCACCTTCCGGAAGTGGATTCTTCTTTTTCCGGGGTCGTCCTTTTTGCGTCGTAGCTGAACCGTTATAATAAGGTGGCGCCACCTGTCCGTGTATATGTGGCGCCACCTGTCCGTGTAGAACTGGCGCCAGTGTTCCGTGGTTGTCAATAAACTGCGGTGGAGGCGGCATCATGTTGTTGTTGTTGTTATTATTGTTGTTATTGTTATTATTGTTGTTGTTGTTGTTGGAATGTATCAGGCCGAAGTCACAGTTGATAGCTTCTTCGTAGTGAGATTTGCAGAATATAAGATTATTTTTCATCCCGTAATGTTCTCCGGTTGTCAACATTTTGTTACAGGAGTAACACGCAAAACAGTTTATGTGATAGATAAGGTCACGTGCCCTCATTACGAGGTCGTTTGTCGAGATGCCAAGGTCACATCGAGCGCATCTCTTCAGGGCGAATAATCTGTTTGGAAAAATTATAACAGATAGTACAGAACTTGTACTCACTCACTCACTCACTCACGCATATATATATATATATATATGTGTGTGTGTGTATATATATATATATATATATATATATATTGTGTGTGTGTGTGTGTGTGTGTGTGTGTGTGTGTGTGTGTGTGTGTGTGTGTGTGTGTGTGTGTGTGTGTGTGTGTGTGTGTGCCCCTACTTTATCCATAATGTCATCCCATTTCCCTGTTTACTATAAACCCATTAATACTCTCAACATTTAGAGATGAGAGAATTTCCTCGGAAAGTTTTGACCGGGCAACAACACGAAGAACTACCCCCCCCCCCCCAAGACACACAACCCCCACCTTCCCCACCCACCCGACTGTCTACATACCGCCGTGTCTAATGTCTAAATACTAAAACAAATTTCTCCTTTTGGGGCCGAGATATATCTCGACAGATGAAGTTTTAGCGAGCCTTTGTTGACCCGTCAACTGAACTAAATCTACCGTGTGTTGATGTGTGGGCCTGTCTTGTTCGGGGTGTGGGCCTGTGGTGGTGGTGTGAGCCTGCGGTGGTGAGGGTGTGGGCCTTTGGCGTTATTGGGGATGTGGGCCTGCGTGTATGCGGTGGAGATGGGGGGG
Source organism: Paralvinella palmiformis (assembly GCA_025642065.1). NCBI lineage: Eukaryota > Metazoa > Annelida > Polychaeta > Terebellida > Alvinellidae > Paralvinella > Paralvinella palmiformis. Next base: position 507,592 of record JAODUP010000159.1, read on the forward strand.
GGGAGGGGTGACGATCGTGAAATATTGCGAATTTTCCACTGGTGAGAACCCGGATGAATACCACCCCTAACCCGAGACGTTGCCGGCGGAAATTCCGCTCTAAACCGCACAGCCATCGAACCTAACTCGCTTGATGACCGACTGACTGGCTCCAAATCTGTTCTGGTCTCGCTGAATGGTCTTAAATAATTTAAAGTCCAGCGGAATGGCGCTAAATGCGTTAAAGTCGCCATGATTCGATCTAGTCGTGTCCCTAAGTCCACCCGGAATGCTCTGCTCCGTGTGCTAACCGACCGATCTTACGTCAACACTGTGGGGAGATGTACCTGAACATGCACAATGTCGCCATCCGAGTAGACAGCATGCAGTATCCCAAGATGACAGATCTTAAACAACAAACTAGTAATTAACAGATTTTAACATTGTCGCAAATAAAATCCGCCCCCTACCCCCACAGTAAGTACGTACTGGCTTCTGTGGAGGAGCCATACGTCTGCGCGATAAGGCTGGCGGACTGATATGAGCGCCTCCGTGGCGTCTGTGGACACTTGACGAGGATTAAGGAACTAAATAAGTGACATCTTTTGTGCCGGCAATCTATCAAAGTTGTCTTTGGCTCGTCACAGACGATATAGTAGCTTTTTTCGTCGTCTCCCGCCCGATTTCAGTTACTTCTAGAATCCGAGAAGCGAAGCTTTAAATTACCATTGTGTCTCTATAGTTAACGGCTATTGTCAATGTGTCAAGCGGCACGCTAAAAGCTACGCTTACAACAACCATAACAGGAGTGGGCGCCATTTTGGGGGAGTTTTATCGCGTGAACTAACCGCGGAAACATGTTGTTAACGAGTATTTAGCGTAAAGATTTAACTATTTACACCGTATTAGCATTATTTATAGACAAAGGTTGCGACCATTGAGTAGTTTAAGACCGTATCACGTAACTTGCCATTTGAGATAGGCCCCCCCCCCCGGGGGGAGGGGAGGGGGAGTGATGTGGGTTTTAGGGCCAGTCTCTTAAATATTTTGGTGCCTGGAACTGAAGAGTCCCTGTCATTACAATTAATTCGTTAATTAATACTTGTTTGTAATGGTGTCTTTGTTTCGATAGCTACACCAGTAAAGTTCGCGATACAAGTTTTGATGATTATTTATCAAATATTATAACAATATACACATCGTTATTAAAAATGTACATCAGTAATAAGCATTTATATTGTATTATGAGAAAACAATATAATAGTTTATAATCTATGCAGTGTTTTATAATAATATTTTGTATTATAGTATGTTAATATAACATGTTAATATAACATGTTAATATAACATGTTAATATAACATGTTATTATAACATGTTATTATAATACGCTGTTATAATCAGGACTAATATTGATAGTGGACTATATACAGTTAATGTGCCATACAATGACATTGTTATGGTGGTGCCCCAGGGGGCAGGGTCGTGCCCCGGGGGAGAGGTTCCTGCCCCAAAGGATGGGCGTTCTGACAGCGAGCTCGAGTTTATAGAGAACGGGCCGACGGGTGTAGATACTAGCTAGCCCCACGGGATAGGCCACCCCCTCCGGGTAGGTAGCCACCACCACCCGCTGAGTAGCCCCCCATGCTCCCGGAGGGCAGCCCCCCTCGCCGTGGGGCCTCAGTTGTCAAATGACAGGTGTGATGTCAGAGACACGTGTTAGAGGTCATTTTCAAGGTCATCACAGCTCACCTCCATTGATGGGTGGTGACGCTCCGAAATCGGTGACATACTCAGTGGTTTACTGCTACACGTGTTGGGTGGTGATGGGTGGTAATGAAGTGGTGATGGGTGATGATGAGGCGATGATGGGTGGTGAGCAACTGATGAGTGCTGACGATAAATGGTGATGGTTGAGGGTGGGTGATGATAATGAGTGCCAAATGGGTGGAGATAGAATGGTGATAATAACGGTGACGACGACGATGATGATGATGATGATGATGATGAGGATGATGATGCGTGTGTGTAGGTGTGTGGGTGTGTTAATGATGATTGGGCTATAAAATGGGTGATGAGGTGAGATGTGCATTAAGTCCCGACTTATGAGTCATGTTTACGTCATGCTTCACGGCTGATTCAGGGCAGGCCAGGCTGTTTTGGGGCCTGATGCAGGCCTTGTGCAGGGATGACTCAATGCTGGACCAGGGATGACTCAGGCCGGATCCAACATTGACCCAGGGCTAGTCTAGAGACTGACTAGTTTGGTCACGGTCCAGGGACAACGTAGTCCTGGTCTATATGACCGGCTGCACGAAACGAGTCCACAGCTGATAGTCTATAGAACGGTTGACAAGTGACACTTGGTGACACCTAGCGGCAATGCGACTCGGCAGGGGATCAAGATGGCGGATTTGGCCGAATTATTAAAAACAAAATGAATCAGTTAAATATAGGTCAGACATTACCTGTCGCTGTGTTGTTATTGATAATTGTGAATGGCTTTGTTCCAAATTATAAAGAATCGTATTCTCAATTTAAAATTAGCAGATTTTAAGATATTAACATTCTAGAGAGCTTATATTGTTTGTGATTATATAAATATAAGGTTTAATTTTTTTTAATACATTGATGATAAAAACCCACATTATACCCCCCCCCCCCAAAAAAAAAACTACTCATGGTTATCCTATCAGACGCAATAAAGGATAGTAAAAAATTAATTGTTGACAAATAATCAATATTCCGTGAGCCATAAACATGCTGTTTATTTACGGTGCTTTGTCGTCTCTCTCTTTCCAGCCCCCCCCCCCCCCTCTAAGATACTACGGCCACAACACCCCCTTTTGCTTATCTTTGACTCGCCATTTAGTTGTATTGTGAGCCAGTCAAAAGCTTTGTTAGATAGTTTTCAATCGGTGGATGTCGAGTGTCCGGTCCCCTGATGAGCCTCCCTCAGCCTGGCCCTCTGATGGAGTGATACACTCGACATCGCTACACCCCGCGGGGTATCCACCGGGCCCTGTCTACCGTTAACACTCTTGTGTGCGGCGGCACAATGGTGACAGAGTGTGGGGGGGGACCTCGGGGGTACCATGGGGGGCACGGTTTGAGGGGGATATGTGGGGGGTTAGATGAATCTTGTCGACATTTCTCGAGTGGCTCGCTATTGAGAGAAGAAACGAGAGTGAAACCTCTAATTTGGGGCTCTAGAGAGGATATTGAGAGGGAGGTCCATGTTGAGGTACAGGAGCCATAACAGTAGCCAGTAACCACGGAGAGAGGTGTAGTATTCACAAAGTGACGTATAATAGTCAGGCAGAGAGGTACACCTATTCCGCGGAGAGGCTCATTAGTCACGGAGAGGCAGTGGTCACAGAGAGAGATACGATAGCCATATAGAGGCACAGTAGTCATACAGCGAGGTAGAGTAGTCATAGAGAGAGGTAAACCTTTTACCAAAGGGGTTCTGTAGTCAGACATAAAGGTATACGTCAGCTATAACGACCACACACTGAGATAGTGCAGTTACACAAAAAGGTACCACGACCACACACTGAGGTACAGCAGTCACACCGAGAGGCACGACGACCACACACTGAGGTACAGCAGTCACACCGAGAGGCACGACGACCACACACTGAGGTACAGCAGTCACACCGAGAGCTACGAAGACAACATACTGAGGTACAGCAATCACACACTGAGGTATTGCAGCTATACAGAAAGGTATAAGACGGGAAGACACTGAGGTATAGCAGTTACCCAGAAAGGTATGACGACCACTAACTGAGGTATATCATTCACACATAGAGGTATGATGACCACACACACTCTGTGGACAGCAGCCACATAGATCTGAGTTGGCTGAGTAGACTCCGCCAGCGAGGTCTGAGCTGGCTGACTAGACCACCAGCGAGGTCTGAGCTGGTTGAGTAGACTCCACCAGCCAGGTCTGGGCTGGTTGAGTAGACTCCACCAGCCAGGTCTGGGCTGGTTGAGTAGACTCCACCAGCCAGGTCTGGGCTGGTTGAGTAGACTCGACCAGCCAGGTTTGGGCTGGTTGAGTAGACTCGACCAGCCAGGTCTGAGTGGAGTGTGGATTTTCAGTACTGTGTTTACGAACAAGACACAGAGTTATACACATAAGCATACATATCATTATGTATACAGATGACTGTACGTTTAGGGTACGTGTAGGGTATGTATATGTCTATCGACGCGTTAGGATCAGCATCTTTTCCAGAATATTGGTTGACTCTTAAGTTCGAAAATGAAAATTTATATTAAACTTTGAATCTTTAAACTTCACCAAATATCTGACGACGGGAATTTTCATTTAGTTACTTTTTTACATTTAGTTTTCTGTTTGTTGAAAGTATTTATAAGAGAAAAAAATTCGTCATAAACGCCCCCCCCCCCCACAAACACACATAGACAGACAGACAGACAGACACACATATATATACTAGCTAAAAATACAAAATTAATCATCATTCGAGATATAATTAAATTTGGAAATATTTTAATATGTTACTTAACTGTATTTGTTGGTCATAATTTTGTCTATTTATTTAATAAATATTGGTAAACTTAACTTATATGGTCATTGCATTTGTAATATTTCTTATCGTACTCTACTGTGCATGCGTGAATGCGACACTCCCCCCCTCAACTCAGAACGTATCTAGATACGAGGAAATATCACTGTATGCGTTAATGTACGTGTTAGCTGCCGTTCGTGTTGATGTATGTGTCAGCCGATGTATGTGCGTGTTAATGTATGTGCGTGACGAGCGCCATGATTTATCTATGACGTCACAATCTACTCTACCGACATCTATCAAAGCGGACCAGTCACCGTGCTCGCCGTGTATCACGTGATTTATTTATAAGGACATATCCGGTTAGGAAGCCCTAATATCGCCCAACATGGGCGCCGTTAGGAGCCACCCCCCTTTTTCCACCCCCATCCCGCTAACAACTGGCGGCCATCTTAATTATCCCTCGTCACTGGCGACGTGTCAGGGTCAAGCTCCACCTAGCGGCAGTTGTCGGCAAAATGGCAGCGAGTAGGTTTGTCATCGATGACAACCGGAAAGAGCGAGCGTCGCTAAAACCGGAAGTAGTCAGTAAGCTGTTACTCCGACAGAACGGAAGGCGATACAAGATAAGTGGATCCTGGGAAGGTTGGATCGGTGTCACGTGATGTTGTCACATGGTACAACGTGGCATCTGGGATAGTGGGTATAGCGTGATGGCATCATGGCATCTGGAATAGCTGGTGTAACATGTTGGCATCATGGTATCATGGTATATGGGTTAGACGGTATAACATGTTGATATCATGGTATCTCGGATAGAGGGTATAGCGTGATGGTATCAATGTATCTGGGATAGAGGGTATATTGTGATGGTATCAATGTATCTGGGATAGGGGGTATAGCCTGATGGCATCACGGTATCTAGGATAGAGGGTGTCACATATTGGTATTATGGTATGTGGGATAGAGGGTATAACGTGATTGTATCATGGTATATGGGATAGATGGTATGGCGTGATGGTGTGATAGTACAAGACAAAGGTTACAGGATGGCTGTACATTAACTAAGGCTAGGGGGGTCTTAGAGGGAGAGAGAGAGAGAGGTAGCAGTGCGATAGATCAGCACTTCCGGTGGATGGTTAATATGGCCGATGGATGGTGGATGACAAACTATCACTATAAGTCACGTGATTTACAAACATCCATTACGTAATCACCAGACCACGTGTTTGTGGCTTGTTACCAATAAATTATTCACGATGACGTCATTATGCCAAGGTAGGAAAACGATCATTTAAATGTTGTAGTCCTTGCTACAATCTATATAACAAAAGACAGTGTCTATATAACAAAAAGCACTGTCCATATAAAGAAGACAGTGTCTATAAAAAAGACAGTGTCTATATAACAAAAGACATTGTCTATATAAAAAAGATACAGTATCTATATAAAAAAGACAATGTCTATATAAAAAAGACAGTGTCTATATAACAAAAGACAGGGTCTATATAACAAAGACAGTGTCTGTATAACAAAATACAGTGTCTATATAACAAAAGACAGTGTCTATATAACAAAAGACAGTGTCTATATAACAAAAGACAGGGTCTATATAACAAGACAGTGTCTGTATAACAAAATACAGTGTCTATATAACAATAAGTCATATAGGACAGTGTCTATATAACAAAAGACAGTGTCTATATAACAAAAGACAGGGTCTATATAACAAAAGACAGTGTTTATATAACAATAGGCAGTGTCTATATAACAGAAGACAGTGCCTATATAACAATAGATAGTTTCTATATAACAGAGCATAGTATTTATATAAAATTGAGCAGTGTCTATAAAACAGTAGACGGTGTCTAAATAACAGTGTCTATATAATAATGTCTATATAACAGTGTCTATATAACAGTGTCTTACCGATAGTAATCCTCTTTACAGTATATATTCTCGTCTTTAGCAAAGCACGTGGCCTCGGAGTCCAGCGGAAGTTTACATTCGGCACACTGTAGACACGTGACATGCCACGGCCTATCAACGGCCAGCAGATAATAACGATCCAGGATACGGCCCCCACATCCGGCGCAGACTGCTGGCTCCACTTCCGGTTGTATGACTGGCATCGTCTGGAAGAGAACAGCACTGGATCAACTGACTTCAGGATGGAAATATTATCCATAATTAATAAAATATTATTTCAGCTTTGTCTATAGTCTAGTTTATTTGATTATTTTTATCTATCTATCTATCTATCTATCTATCTATCTATCTATCTGGTTTTCTATCTGTCTGTCTCTATTTAACTATAAATCACACACACACACACACACACACACACACACACACACACACACACACACACACATCCCATATCTGAGTACCCACACTAACATCTGAGCTTTCATATACAGCACTCTAGAGGTCAAAGGTAATAGGAGGACAATACGAGGACAATAAACACATGATCCGTATAGCTAAAATATAGACAATAGACAATAGCACGTCGTCTAATACCGGCTATAGACCATAGACAATGGACAATAAAATGATATTAACACTGGATCAGTGAACAGTCGCCATCTTGTCTGAGTGGATATTCGTATCCGGAATCTCTGGAGTGGAACTAAATCCGGTTAGATTACAGTCGTATGTGAAGACGACATGACCTTAACCTGACTCGACATTGTCCAATCAGAGAAGGCAATTAACACGAATATTAGCATGATTGGACCTGTGACTACCGTATCAATGTGTATGACTACTGTGTCAACGTGTGTGACTACTGTGTCAACGTGTGACTACGTCGACAAGTGAGTCAACCTGTAAATCTCGGGTCAAAATATAACACGTAAACACCATATTGTACGACAGACTATCGGCATACTGCTGGGCGAGCTATGCCTCACAATGCGCATGTCCACTTCACTTCTAGACCTGATCGTTTCCGGTTTCGTGACCGGAAGTGGACGGTGTCGTGCGAAAGTTTCATTATTTTCACCATATTCTGATTTTTTTCTCATAGATCCTCTAGCCCTCCCATATATATATATATATATATATATATATATATATATATATTTTTTCTAACGCCATATTTTGACCATTCTGCAGAACGCCATTCTAAACACTCTCTCCCTCCCACCACAATTTACTGTTAACAGAAACTCTGTGTGTGTGCGTGCGTGCGTGCGAGGGTGTGTCTGAGTGTGCGTGCATGTGTCTGTCTGTCTGCGCGCGCACGTAAGCCAATAGTTGGGAGTGTGCGTGTTGTTTCCTAATTTGTGTCATGTATTGAAGCGAAAACAAAACTCAGAGAATACGTGACGTATTGTAAACTGATTTTCAGAATCTCGTTATCGTCAAATATGTGACACTTTGTCACAGATTTCAGTGACATATTTTACGTGCAGGTCACATGATGAGATATCCTCTCATAGTTATGATAATTATGGCTCATCTCACAATATTTAGATTAGTGTGAATATTACTTCAGGTAACTGTACCAGCTCGTATTACACTTTATATACCTGTATAGCAGAGATGAATATATTTGGGTGTTTGGGTAAGTGAGTCAGTGGTGTGGTAAGTCAGTCAGTCAGTCAGTCAGTCAGTTACTACTTTGGCCTAACGCTGTTCTCATCTGAGACACGTGACCGCCGGAATACATCGTAAATTAATTTGACAATCAGACCGAATACTTTTATTCAAGAACGAAACATTGCATGGATACAGCTAACACTGGGGCTTTGACCACAGGCCTGGTGTTCTTCAGCGCACTACACTATTAACTACCCCAAATAAACAAGCACCGTTATAACTTTGTTATGACCCACGAGTAGATTGGGACTGGATAGGGGGTAGACTGGGACTGAGTACAGGTATAGACTGTGACTGAGTACAAGTAGACTGTGATTGAGTACAGGCAGACTGGAACTATTTATGGGTAGACTGATGAAGGGTAGACTGGGACTGGTTAGGGGTAGACTAGGACTGATAAGGGATAGACTGGGACTTTTTACGGGTAGATTGGAATTGATTAAGGGTAGACTGGAACTGGGAATGGGTAGACTGAAACTAAGTACCGATAGATTAGGACTAAATACGGGTAGACTGATACTGAGTACCGAAATATTGGGACTGAGTACGGGTAGACTGGGGTTAAGTACGGCTAGACTGGAACTGAGTATATAGGTACTCTGGGACTGAGTTCAGGTAGACTGGAAATGACTATGGGATGAGTGGGATTGGGTACGAGTATAGGATTTCCTTCAATACATACTGCAATAGGTAGATCTATCTGATAAACTCAACTCTTTCCCCGTACGTACTATACGTTGAGTGAGTGTTTAACCTCGAGGCTACTCACACCTGATACAAATGGCCAATAGATGGCTGTACAGGTAGAAATCCTACAAACACAGGTAGTCTAGCATCGGGATTCGAACTCAGACATGGACGTTGGCAGCACAACACTCTATTCACTGCGCTATCGGAGCAACCCGTGCGAGCTACAGTAGATGTCCAATGTTACCGAGTTTGTGTATGAGGCTGAACAAGAAAGATGTCATTTATTTCATGAAGGATGTCATCATATATGTTGTTATAGTATTGAACTGAAACCGAAATGGCAAACAAGTCTATAGATATATGCACAATGCATATGTGCTTATATATATATATATATATATATATATATATATATATATATATATATATATATATATATAAGTCAGTTAGCGATTTCACTTGGAATTAGACCAATAACAGAGTTATGCCACGTGGTTGAGCATAAACTCTAAGTCAACGTACTATTTCAATTTGAACGCCTACAGAACACGTGACAGATTGATCTTAATTTATTTTGCACATAGTCTAGACATTATTATGATAGTTAGAAATAATGATGCGGTTAGTGTATCTAATTAATGAGAAAATATATATATATATATATTAAAACTATCGGATGAATTTACAATATTAGATCGGACACATACGCGCAGGCGCGGGCGCGCTATCTTGTAAACATGCACGCATACACGCACTGTGAAAGCAGGAGAACACCCACTTCTGCCCCGAGCCAACAAACCACCCATCCACCCATCGACAGACACACCAACCCACCCCGCAAACAAATAATCACCCACAGAGTGTACCAAGTACTTGACGACAAGTAGTTCCGTGTTTACAAAGTAACATAATCCTCAACGGAGACAATATGTTCTCGGCGAGATAAGCCGAATCTCGATCTAAATAACATCTCGTCACAATCACAAATCAGAATCCCAGAAACACGGCACTTAAATCCCGGCCTAGAGCGTGGCAATCCCATTACTTACCATCAATAGAGTGTTTTAATCCTAGGGATTCCACAACAGTCCCTCTCTCCCTCTCTCTATCTCTCTCCCACTCAGAGTTCCCGTCCGTTATTCTCCTATAACCAATTCGCACTAGATGCAGCTATCCCAGCCTTCCATTGGTAAATGGCGACTTAAAGTTTTATAAAGTTTTTTCTCCTCTCTCTCTCTCCTTCTATCTCTCTCTCCCCACTTCATCCAAATCTACAAACTTGTGGCGATATTCGCCATTAAGCGTGTCGTATGAAGGTCATCACTTCCTTCTACAAACGCCGAAGTGTTCCATCGCTCGTCGGACGGGGCCGTTATAAACAACGGTGTGTCTGGAAGTGGTGGGCGGAGCTTAGCGAGTTTGGTGGGCGGCACCTGTCGGATGGAGGAGATTGGTGGGCGGAGCCTATAGGCCGTGACGGACGGACGCCGAGTTATATTGGATTAACTGTACGCCGAATAAACAATTATTTGTTAATGGAATTGTATTGTTAATTATGTGGCGTTATGTGGCGCTATGCGGTGCTATGTGGTGGGATGTGCCGTTATGTGGTGCTGGAATAGTTCGAGTGGTGGATGTGGAGCGGAGTGGTCGGAAGTGGCACGGTCAGAGTGGAATACGTGGATCTAGTAATGCGGATGGATATGAGACGTAGTAACTGATATTAAAGAATGAGGATGATAAATTTTTTTTGAAATTATTGAAAATTGAAAGAGTGACCTGTTAATGGTGGAGTGTTAATGGTGGAGTGTTAACGGTGGAGTGTTAACGGTGGAGTGTTAATGGTGGAGTGTTAACGGTAGGAGTGCTAACGGTGGAGTGTTAGTGGTGGAGTGTTAGTGGTGGAGTGTTAGTGGTATAATGTTAACGGAGGAGTTTAGAGTAACGGTCGAGTGTCCAATAGTGAAATATTAACAGTGGAGAGTTAATGGGGCAGCGTTGACTGTAGAGTGCCGTTGAGTGGAGTAGTGGATTTGGGATAAACCATATAAATAATAATAATAATAATAATAATAATAATAATAATAATAATAATAATAATAATAATAATAAAGTTGAGTTATTCGAGTTTCATTAGGTTATTAGGAATAGTGAGGACGGTAAACAAACAAGATAGAAAACAAACAAACAAACAAACAAACAAACAAACACTCAGAATGACTGATTCAAGTTTATTTCACCGACTGATTTATTTTTTATTTCTGTTTTGATGTCATCCATCGTGAACTAAACACATTTTTTAAATTATTTATCTATGGTAATCATATGATATTGTTCTTTGTTTATTTGTTATTCAGTAAACACAAGTGTCACTGAGTGCTACTTGTCTTTGATATTCGTCACCTGCCATTTTACGATCACATCACGGCCATCCTATGCCTTCCCTGACTACCTGCGTAGATTACCCGCAGGTAACAGAATCTTTGGTAATAGTATGTGTTTGTTCTAGAGCGAGAGAAGGGGCAGGGTGTGAATTTTGGGGAGTGCGAAGAGGTTGGGGGGTTGGGTTGGTGGAGAAAGTTAGAGATGGGAAAAGGGAGCGGGTGGCGGGAGAGAGGAGACGGAAAGGGGGAAGGGGGAAGTTGGATTAATTTATTTCGTAGTTGTTTTCTAGGTTTTTTTAGGCGATTGTGTTTCCAGATTTCTTATTTTAAACGCCCCCCCCCCTCCGCCGCTACCAACCGTGCCACTAACTCACCCACTCAGTCAGTCAACGCTAAATACCACACAAGTAGCGCATTAAACACGGGACACGCCCACAACAACATAAACACGGCACTGATTAATATAACCGAATGATAATAATTATATCTGAGTGTGCTGTGTGGCGATAATACTGCCGAGTTGGGAAGAGAGAGGGAGAGATGTATTTAGGAAGAGAGGGAGAGATGTATTATCAACACGTTGTTCTGATATCCGGAATAACACCATCCACTGTCGGCACTCTCAGTACACGTGTTACTGTCATCTGGATCGTATCCACACTCCGGCGTTTGTCTTTCCTCTTCGGGATCTGCTATATACTGGCCGACACCTGAGTCAATAGACACGTGATGGGCGGTGGGTGGGTGGGAGCGAGAGGGAGTTGGTTGTGTGTGTGTGGGGGTAATTTTTAAGGTAGCTGTGGGGGGGGGGAGTTGAGGCGGAGGTACAGGGATGGTGAGGTAGACAATACGAGCAAGTAGACATGATGGGCAGCGAGATATGATGTGCAGGTATACATGATGTAATGATGTAGTGTACAGGGATGTTCAGGCAAAGTGGACGAGTGGTGGCGGGTAAATAGCTGTGAGGCTTGAGTGGGATGTTGAAATGAGAGGATGTTGAGACGGAGAGGATGAGTGAGTAGTGTTGAGGTGGCGAGGATGTTAAAATAGAAAGTACCTGAGAATAGTGGGAGGGCGGAGTGGATGATGAGGGAGAGATGTTAAGGTAGAGAAGACGTTGAGTGGTGTGGTGATAGAGGAGGCGTAGATAGTGAGGAGAGCTTGTGGTGTTTGTTAAGAAAATAGTAAATGTTTGGAAATGTTTATAACTACTGATGTGTGTGTCTGTGTGTTGTATGTTATATATGATATATATATATATATATATATATATATATATATATATATATATATATATATATATATATATATATATATCATGACACTGGTTCAGATTACTAAGACCTACACGTCCAACAAAATTCAGACATACTTAATTCTATCAAAGATTATTACGTCTGGATGACTCGTCAGTCTGTCGGGTGAATAACATCGTTTTAACACAATGTATGGGTGTGTGTATGCATGTAACTGTATATATATATATATATATATATATATATATATATATATATATTTTGTGTGTGTGTGTGTGTGTGTGTGTGTGTGTGTGTATGGGCGTTGTACGCGTGCGTATATATATATATATATATATATTTATATATATATATGTGTGATTAGTGTGTGTGTGTCTGTGCGTGCGTGCGTGCGCGTTCGTGTACGTGCATACATGTACACATATATGTATATACATGTATGTGTTTATGTATGTACGTCTATGGGTATTCTATTTAATTTCGCCAGTATATTCATATATGACTAAAGTGTGTATATGCTGGTACGAATGTGAAGACGTATGTGTTTTGTTTGTGTGTATATGCTGATACGAATGTGAAGACGTGTGTGTTTTGTTTGTGTGTATATGCTGGTACGAATGTGAAGACGTGTGTGTTTTGTTTGTGTGTATATGCTGGTACGAATGTGAAGACGTATGTGTTTGTTTGTGTGCATATGCTGATACGAATGTGAAGACGTATGTGTTTTGTTTGTGTGTATATGCTGGTACGAATGTGAAGACGTGTGTGTTTTGTTTGTGTGTATATGCTGGTACGAATGTGAAGACGTGTGTGTTTTGTTTGTGTGTATATGCTGGTACGAATGTGAAGACGTGTGTGTTTTGTTTGTGTGTATATATGCTGGTGCGAATGTGAAGACGTATGTGTTTTGTTTGTGTGTGTATGCATGCCTGTATGTGTACATAAATGTGTTCTTTATTTGCTAACTCTTATATAATGTTAATTCGGAAAGTTGACTATTTCTTAATTCGAATCTTTCTATATTATAATAACTGATAATGGCTGTTCCTTGATATGAGTGTTTCTAATTTTGACTGTTCTTGGTGTTAATTGTTTTAGATGTTAATTGTTCTAGATGTTGACTGTTTTTGGCGTTGATGTTACTACTAGTATATGTTTTATAAGGATGGATGGATGGATGGAGGATTTGCTTAACCACAGATTGGGACAATTTAGGACATTCAGTATCCTAGAACGTTTGGAAACAATGTTTTTGTATAATATTATTATATGTTGTTATTTGACTGATATATAAAATACTGTATGTTGTTATATAATTGATATATAATATATGTTGTTACTTGACTGATATATAATTATGTTGGTATAAGATATCTTCTTATATGACTGATATATATTGTTATTATACTGTATATTGTTAAATCACTGCATAATATTAATATTATTATTATTGTATACGTTGTTATATCACTTATCTATGATGTTATTATAACATATGTCGTTGATCCTGATAATTATACAACTGATCCAAACATCTTCTCATTGACCGATATCAGGACACGTGACAATCTCTAGATAGTTACAGGGTTGTCATTTTATGACATGTACACACACACATGCACGCACACGAACGCACACTCACGTACATGAGCTCGTGCACACAATTTATTATAGGTGACATTTGAGCTACAATCTTACTATCATAATAGTTCTCTCGTCTCGCTTTCCCAAATTTTGGTCATTTTCCGCGTCCACCTCCCATAATGCCCAGCGAAGGAGCGGAAGTGGGCGCGTGCCCAACACATGGTGGGCTCGGCATGCTCCGCTGGGCCCGGGCCACTAAATATGGCCGCATTACACGGAATATTACACGCAGTCGACGACAAGAATTAATTACCCGACATCAAAGGCACCGCCACCAGCGTCAGTGCTGAGTCAGCATATTGAGGGGCCATTGTCTGAGGTACGTCTTGAAGTGGAGCCTGAGGTACGTACCTCAGCAGAAGTCATTGTTAGCCGACTGAGAAGAGGAAAGGCAACCGGAAAATATTTTAAATATTTTCCTCCTTTCCCCTAAGGGGGTTAATACCGGAGAGAAAATTAGAGGGTATTTGGGGGTTGTTTGTATCGGGTGGGGAGGGGGGGTGGCGGGGTTGTATGGGGTCGGGGTATTTTGTCTAAATAATCTCTTTTGGGAATTAACCTTCTCGTCTTGTTACTATCTATGTTTGTCTAATTGTTAGATGTCTAACTGAACAATATATTATTATTTGATATTATTGCGATAATTAAGTGTTTCGGGAATGTCTTTGTGTCATAAATACTGTTATGAAGGTTGTTTGAGGGGGGAGGTGTGTGTGTGTGTGTGTATGTATGTGTGTGTGTGTGTATGTATGTGTGTGTGTGTGCGTGTGTGTGCGTGTGTGTCTTGTATGTGCGTACGTGCTTGCTTGAATGGAGGGGTGAGTGTCTGTGTGCGTGTGTGATGATTGTATGTACGTGCCTGTGTATATTCATGGTCTATATATGCGTTTCCGGATTAACTGTTTGGTGTACTGTAAATCTGCCAGTCTCCCTGTCTGTATGTCTGTCTGTCTGTTTAACTGTCCCTCTGTCTGTCTGTTAATCTGTCAGTTTGTCAGACCATCGTTACGTTTGTCTGTCTGTTCACCTGTATGTCTATTTGCCAATTTGTGCGTCTGTCCATCTGTTTGTATGTCTGTTTGTTTGTTCGTACGTGTACCTGTCTGCCTGTCTATAAATCCGTTCGTCCGTCCGTTTGTCTGTCTTCTAATACTACACCAGTTAACGTATTCAAGCTATGCCACGCCACTTCGCCTAGAGAGGTCATAGGTCAGAGTGTAGCTTCTCATAATCCTGAAGATCTATATATAATCTGGATTGTCATAAACCATTATAGAATGTCAAATCAACGTCGGCAAATATCTGGATCGAGTAAAGTACCCGGAGCGAGTACCTCGAGCGAGTACCCCGAGCGAGTATCTACTCAGGTGTGAATGTGTGTGACATGCGTGACTTATCCGAGATAAGAGAGTGTCATCATCATTATCTATATGAGATAAAGAAGATACCCAGTTCTTATCTCTTTATATGTCATGTACCGACATAATCCTTATAGAGATAACGAGTCAGTCTTAGCCCCAAGATACCATATAGATGCACACACACACACACACACACACACACACACACACACACACACACACACACACACACACACACACACACACAGCATGCATGCATGCACGCATGCATATACAACGTTACTGTGTGTGTGTCGCCCGTGCAGGCATGTCTGTCTGTCTGTCTGTCTGTCTGTCTGTCTGTCTGTCTGTCTGTCTGTCTGTCTGTCTGTCTGTCTGTCTGTCTGTCTGTCTGTCTGTCTGTCTGTCTGTCTGTCTGTCTGTCTGTCTGTCTGTCTGTCTGTCTGTCTGTCTGTCTGTCTGTCTGTCTGTCTGTCTGTCTGCTATATAACATAACTGTAACCGATTTATAACATCCCCATAAGTTTCAATAACTCTAATCTTTTCCCAAATGGTGAAATAATTAGGACTAAATGTTGTTTGTTATAAAGAGATATTAAATAACCGACTGGTGACTATTTGGTCGACAAAAAAACTAATCATAAACAAACTCATCAAACTAAACAATTATCTTCCAATAGGCCACACGTGCTCCAACTAAAAAGGTCATTAAGTACAGCTCCAAGATGCCCCCAAATCCCACAGAGGAATTGTGTTTATTTTCTGAGCGAGAAATTTGTTAACAACTTCGAGTAATCGGGCGAGAACAGGCTTGGTTTTTCCTATAAATATTCTCTCTCTCTCTCTCTCTTCTCTCTCTCTCTCTCTCCCTCTCTCACCTTTCCCCCTCCCCCCTCTCTCGATTGGGAACAATTCGGAACTTTCTATCCAGAGATTTGTCCGAAATTCGGATTCCCGGCTCTCTCCCCCTGTTCCAAATTGGCGGCCATTTCTCGCCGACTTGTTACCGAAGTTACTTATTTTCGTTCGCCTGCTCGTTTCGAGATGGCGCTCTACGCCAACAAACATGACGATGTTATTGTTTCCGGTTAACGTCAACAGACGATCTTAACAAAAATAGCGCGCTACATGTCAGTCTGCCGCCATCATGGCTCGGCTCAAGGTCATTTTCAGGTCATCGAGCCGTCATATTGACTACATCCGGGCATGTAGCTCGGTTCTAATATCGCCCGTCGTACTTCCGGTCTCGAAAATGTTACAGGGACTATAATATTGTTAGTTCACCTTGCTATCGCATTCACCTGTATACTGTTATTATTATTATTATTATTATTATTATTATTATTATTATTATTATTATTATTAATTATTAAAGGTAAAAGTATGCCAAAAATATTATAATCAATGTAAAGTTTTCCGTGTTTATGGTCCGTGCGTGCATGTGTATGTGTGTGTGTGTGTGTGAGTGTGTGAATGCGCGCGTGTGTGCTGGGGGTGTTTACGCGAGCGGGTATGTGTGCGCGCGCGCGTCTAAAAAATAGTTCAGTTGAGCAGATCACTTCCCCAAAACGAATAGACACTCCACAGACACCAAACGGACCTCTACTAGACAAACACCGGTTAGACACTCGTCAGACACTGGTCAGACACTCGTCAGACACCTGCTAGACACTTGTTAGACACTCGTCATACACCTGTCAGAACATTCCTACGTCGCTTCCTGGTATAGCGACCAGAAAGGTGAACATTTAACGGGAGATTGAGCGATAATTAGTGATATTAATATGACAATCTGTAATCAGATAGCGTTAAGTAGATCATTATCTCTCCAAAAGCTGATATGATAGGGACGATAACGGGATACGGGTTACTGATATACAATATTATTATTATGATTAAATATTAAAATAATTTTCAAAATTATATATTAATACACAGCTTACCTGGCGCCGTATTATTAATAATTAATTACAGGCAAGGAGATAAAATAGCATCTTTTTGTTACCAAAACAAAGGCCTAATGTCCACATATTGAGGGTTAACCAGCTGATCACGTGGTATCACGACATCGTGTCACGTGACCCGGGGGATTTGTCGACTCTCGCGAGATCCGCGCTCGTCACGTGACTTCGCCACGCGACCCGACGTCGGCTGAGGCGGGATTTGGATCGTAGCGGCGCTTAGCGGGAATAGGACACCGCCTGATTACCACGTGACAGCAACTTCCGCTCTGACATGCGCACAATGGTGGAAATATTATCGTAAAAGAAGCTGGCAATTAACTATAAGTTTCTCATATTTTGTTGGAGGTTCCGTTCATTGTTTGGTTATCTAGATAGTAGTTAGCTTAGAGCCGCCATTTTGTCACGTGTCGTGGCGTCCTTCGGCAGACGATTGGCTGTTATTTAACGATATTAGTCACGTGATGGATTTTTGGGGTGTCGTAATCTGGGAAATGTTAGTTTGGTTTTATAAGAATCTTCTTATAAATAAAACAGACAGACAGACAGACAGACAGACAGACAGACAGACAGACAGACAGACAGACAGACAGACAGACAGACAGACAGACAGACAGACAGACAGACAGACAGTACTCCTCGATTCATGCCTCCATTCATACCACTGTACACCCAGCTATATCCCCAGTCAAACACCAAGTTATGCACCCAGCCAAACGGTCAGCTACACACCAACCCATATATACAGCTACACACCAACCCATACACCCAACCATACACCCAACCATACACCCAACCAAACACCCAACCATACACCCATCCAAACACCCAACCATACATACACCCAACTATACACCTAGCCATATACAATCAGTTAGTTGCCAGTCAAAAGATTTCCAAGTTAATTAGTTCCACATCAGTACTTACCTGTTACGCCCTCTGTCATTCTCACCTTGTTAACATGTGCCCTAGGGCGGGCGTTCGTGTGGGTGGGGCAGTCGGCCCGTGGGGCTCACACACACCCCAACAGACATAGGTACCACTTAGAAACAGCTCACCCCTAGGGCATACCTGGACACATATACTGGCAGGTGGCGCCCCCTGAAAGGTCTTTATAGCTGGCCGGCTTCGCACTTTGACTGGAAATTGGCGGCGATTGTAAATTGTATTTGAAGGTGTCCCACTCTATAGAACGAAGGCGCCTCCGACTAATGAAGGTGCCTCCCTATACGATGAAGGTAGCACGAAGGTGAGAGAGGTGGGTAACCTTATAGAGCTACGGCCTATAGGCAACATATTGTGTTAGTCTAAGTGAGTGAATAAGCCAAGCTTTATAGTTACAGTTATAACGGGCAGCTCGCTATAGGGTTAGGGTTAGAGTTAACGCGTTAGAGTTATAGGATTTGATTAGGGCTTCTCCTAACGGGTTTCTCACCTCTAATTATTTGTCTGTCTGCTTGTCCGTCCGTCCGTCCATTCGTCTCTCTCTCTCTCTCTCTCTCTCTCTCTCTCTCTTTCTCACTCAACTCACTCTCTCTCATGTAATTACACTCACCAATCTATTCATCTATCTATTTATACTCTCTCTCTCTCTCTCTCTCTCTCTCTCTCTCTCTCTCTCTCTCTCTCTCTATATATATATATATATATATATATATATATCCCACAAGCACACGAACTCATGCACATACACACAAACGCGCAAGACTTATGGATAAATATAAATTTTAATATCAGACCATTTTATCTAAAGTTGCAATAACCTTTCACTCTGAGAATCACTTGTTGTGTTTTTATTTGTTGACTGTCTCAGAGAATGACTGATCCTTTTTTATTTAACCCCACGACTAGGTGGTAGACCTCCTGGGGTGTTGTGCAATGGTCCCCCAGGGGCATACCAACACAAACGGAGACGGTAGCGGGCGATGACGTCAGCCGATGACGTCACAGTCCAGCCTCGGTGGCACGTCGAGTGCGGGATGCTCCCGTGTCCGTCGAGCTAATTGCCTTTGACACTAATTATTTCCGGAATCGTGGCTGGTGAAGGGTTGTCGAGTTTGTTTGTATTTTATATCACAAATGTGGAGAGTGGGTGGGAAAATTGTGTGTGTGTGTGTGTGTGTATGTGTGTGTGTATGTGTGTGTGTGTGAGAGTTAGAAAGAGAAACTGAGTGATTGATTGATTGATTGATTCATTCATTCATTGAGTGAGTGAGTGAGTGAGTGTCACTGCGAGTGAGTGAGTGAGTGAGTGAGTGAGTGAGTGAGTGAGTGAGTGAGTGAGTGAGTGAGTGAGTGAGTGAGTGAGTGAGTGAGTGAGTGAGTGAGTGAGTGAGTGAGTGAGTGAGTGAGTGAGTGAGTGAGTGAGTGAGTGAGTGAGTGAGGCGCATGCACGTACGCACACACACAAACACACACACACTCAAATAACCAGGGAACGATATCGATTGACAGCTGATGATAATTAAGTTGTCTATTTGCGGTTAAAGATGATATATTGTCACTTATCAGACACATCTGCATCATCAGTCTCTCACTATCCGCCGTAGCCCAACACGGACAGCTCCTCCCCCCTTCTCTCCATGCTGAAGTACTCTTTGAAGTATCCATCCCTTTATCATCTTGTCATTTGTTATGTTAGTGATCTGATGAGTTTTGACAAAAGATACTACCAACTCGACACCGATGTCGCAACTCGTTAGATAACACACGCTCAAAATGGCTGCCGAGCTTATTGTTATAGGAGATTATATATTTCTCTGAAATGAAAATTAAACATCAAGTTATTGTTAAGAATATTTATTTTTTCATCAGTAAAGGGTTTGTTGGTAATTGACTGATTCTTTTTGATCATGATATATTTATGCTCAACTGTCTTACACCTGAAATGTTTCACTGATTTGGAAAACTTTCTCCATTTACGAAGATAACCCAAAATGTCTGGAAATTAAATTCTCTTATCTCGAAAGATTAGCAACAACAACAACAACAACAACAGCAAGAAAAACAACAAAACAGTTGTTTTTTAGAAAGAAAGAAAGAAAAATGGAAAAGAAAAGAATAAACCAGAAGACGGTTTTTCATTCCATCCATAATGTTACCGGTCACTTGTCTGTCAAGGTCACGAAAATAATGAACTCGACGTACCGGAGAGCATCTACAGCGTCTACCGGTCGTCTCGGGGCCTTTTGTGTACTCGGCACGTAATTAGTTTAGTTACAGCTCAATCCTAAACAGACGAGTGGTTCTGGGGACTGGGTGAAGTGGCCCGGGTGGGTGGTTTAGGCCGGCGTTATGGGTGGCTTGGGCGGTGGATGGGTGGTTTGGGTGCGATAGAAGAAGGTTTCAATGACGAGGCCGGTCAGTTTTCCGACCAAAATAGACAAACGAGCGGGAGTTAAGATTCTGAGATAAATTCTTGAAGGATACACGACATTTGTCTGTTTGTGGTAAGCAGGCGCTTAGTGTGTGTGTGTGTGTGTGTGTGGACGCGCATGCGTAATTTCGTGTGCATGCATGCGTGTAAGTGTGCGTGCGTGCGTGCTTCCCTGTTTCAATCTAATATATCTACACGGGATATGTAGATTCGAATAAAAGACAGACAGACAGACAGACAGACAGACAGACAGACAGACAGACAGACAGACAGACAGACATCAACCGTATCTTTTGATATTTTTTTTTTTTTAAATATAATAACATACATTATTAATATACTACTACTACTACTACTACTACTACTACTACTGCTGCTACTACTACGACTACTACTACTACTACTACTACTATTGCTGCTGCTGCTGCTACTACTGCTACTACTAATAATAATAAACATCATTATCATAAAGCTATTATTTTTGATGATGAAGCTCAGACCTCCATTTTATAGAGATGCGTTGATAACGTGACTATATTAGATAAAGACATAAGATATAGCGATGGTTACGCTAAATCTAACTTCTAAATGTAATCTTTATCTGTAAGCTTTGTCTGTAATCTTTGTTTATAATCCAGGTTAATTGTCATAACAAAGGTCATCTTTCGTCTGTACGGAGGAAAGAGATTTCCTAAACATCGTATTAGCTGGGGGATAAACAGCTTACCTGGTCTACTTTCCCCGTGCTAAACCAATCTTTATGTCTGTCTGTCTGTCTGGCTACCTGTCTGTCTGTCTGTCTGAGATTCCCTCCCCATACTTTTCTTTGTGTGGGTGTTCGCATGCGCGTGCATCGGTGATGTACGTGGTGTGTGCGTGGGTGCGTGAGTGCATGCGTGTATGCGTGCCCGCGTGCGCCTAAGAGGATTATATTTGTTCTCAGCATTGAAATTTTCTTCTTTGCCTGGGCCATATTTGCTGACGTCATCATAACATAAACCTGATGTATCAGTAATTGGTGACACCATTGCCGGCGTATAGTGGCTCCCCCTGGTCACGACAACATAGCTATAGAAAGGTGTTACGACTTTACGGAGCAGAAATGGTACAAGAGTTTCTGAATCAATTCTGGACTTAGCTGGATCGTCGCATAATTTTGTTCCCGAATATGTTCCCGAATGTGGAAACCGGTTATCCATATTCAGTTAACTTGAGGACTCTCTCGCTCTCTCTCTCTTTCTCCCCCTCTCTCTTTCTCGCCCTTCTCTCTCAAAGTGAGACAAATGATCGGCTGACAGTGGTATGACGTGACAATGTGAATAACGTAGCATGTTTACAAATCCAATAATAATATTAATAATAATAATAATAATAATAATAATAAAATTTATATTTAAGATATTTTCTGTCAAACAGAAAGTTGTTACATTTAAAAATAACCTTATTACCAAGACAAACAAACAGTATTTTTATCAGGGCATAAAAATAATTAAAAACCAGGTCAAATAAATAGTAAACGGGGGGCAAATATGTAGTAAACCAGGTCAAAAAATTATAAACCAGGTCAAGTAAATAGTAAATCGGAGGGGGGAGGTAATATGTAGTAAACCAGGTCAAAAAATTGTAAACCAGGTCAAATAAATAGTAAGCTAGTTGTTTTAAAGCAGAGGAGGAAAACAAGCAGTTAATAAAGAGATAAAAGATGGTTAATATTACGATAAAACAAATATTAATATTAAGACAAATATAATGTGTGCCTGTGTGTGTGTGCGTGCGTACGTGCGTGCGCGCGCACGGAGCCGCGTGTGTGTGAGTCGTCTGTCTGTCTGTCTGTCTGTCTGTCTGTCTTTAGCCTCGGGTCAGGGTCAGATTACAGGAAGCCGTTTGCTTGGACGTGGGTCATAACCGGATGTAGACGAGCAGCCATTGCTCGTGTTGGTCTTTGATCTTCTCTCAACAATTGTTGTTTTTGTCAAAATATCTAAAGCTTCTCCGGCCAATGTCGCGTTTAAGTTCAAAGATGGCGCCCGGTCACGTGACCTAACGGTAGACATAGTGTGTGTGTGTGTGTGTACGCGCGCGTGCACGTGTGTGTGTGTTTGGACGATGAGGACAAGACTTTTATCCAGTCGTTTCTTCCAACTACTGTTTGTTATAGTCTTAAATAAACTAACCCAGTTTAAACAAATCACTTTCATGTTTCTGTTTATAGCCTCAAACAAAATGGCGGCGTGGGGGGGGGGCGAAGGTCACGTAATGTTTGTGGCGAAGCAGTACCGCCACCCGACTGGTTAGGTCTGGATCAAGGTATTTGGTGTCGAGATGAACAAACAGAATAACAAACATAATAACAATAACAATAACAAACTTCAACAAAACAGCATTCATAAACCGTTATATTATTAGATGAAATGACGAATTATATAGCATGGGACAACTCTCTCTCTCTCTCTCTGTGCGCGCGTGAGTGTGCGTGCGCGCGCGTGTGCGCATCCATCCACCCATCAGTCCGCGCGCGCGCGCGCGCACACACACACACACACACATATATATATGGGGGTGATGAAGGAGGAGTCCACTTCAGTCAACAAATAATTGTTTGGTAATCGAGACAGATATTTCCCAGTTAATATTCACAATATATCGACTATTTATCAGACAGAATGCGTTTGTTTAGTCAGCAACTGGGAGAACAATTTCGGCCAAATACCACAAATTATTGTCTTCTGGCCTACTACAGTCACAGTTCAACGTTGTTGTGTTGTCTTTGTTGTTGACACGTGATCGAAGTTATTTCTTTGCACTTCTGGACAAATTGTTCAGGTATTCGCCATAATTTGCCATCATTTGCTCTCTCCGGCGATTAACGATCACAAACACACGTGGCGCCATTCACAAGCCACACAGTCACCTATTATCGTTCGGCTGGTGGCTGGCTCGGTCGTACTAATTCCCATCACGATATCGGCTCGTCACTAACACAGATGTGGTCTCTCTCAGAAATGATAACACAATTATATCAAAATGTTATTCACGGTCAGTGACTCCGTGTCAGGAGATTATTGTCAGACGGACTGGAGTCGAATTGATCTGGATGTAGTTCGTCTGGATTATTTGGAGGCAGAGAGAGAGAGAGAGAGAGAGAGAGAGATAATGTGTATATGTTATATATATATATATATATATATATATATATATATATATCAGGGTGGACGAGTTTTGAACTCGGTGCACTTCAACTTCTAACCGCCACTTTTACCACTGTACTAACCATTTAGTGAGTGGAGATTGCAATTTGACACCTGACTCCAAATAAACGAGAAAGACTTTAATAAGATGTATAAGATTATGTTGTTGTTATATCTATTAATATTGTTATTATTCTGATATTTTGTCGTTGAGGGTGTTGCTATAGTCATTTTTAGTACGTAATAATAATAATAATAATGTATATTTAATAAAGCGCCCTTACTAGCAGGAGCCATTCAAAGGTGCTGTACAAATAATATGCAATATAATAATACCCCAAATAATATGTCTGCAAAAAAACATAGAAGTGATTTAAAAGATAATAATTATTTATTTGTGATGATAATGATGATGATAATAATAATAATAAAATTATTATTATTATTATTAATCATGATCATGAAATATTTATCATTGTTGTTATTGTTGTTAGTATGAATTATAATCCACGCCATTGTGGTAGTTGTTGTTATCATTATATTGTTGTTGTTGTTGACAATTATACTTTATTAGTGTTGTTAATGTTGTTGTTCACAACCTAGTAATGATCTCAGGTAATAAAGTGACTTTGAGAGTTACGTGTTTATGAGAAATATGACATGATATAACCAGCTTGATGTGTCTAACCTACATAAACGGGACAGATGTCAAAAGTGGGTGTCAGTTTTGGCACCTGTCAGTGTCTCATCTGCTATCGTCCGCATTATCTATTTCGTCTCATCTTGCTACCGCCACCTATTGTCCGGCGTGTGACCGGATAATTAGTCAAAACGCTACTATCTCTATAATTAGTAGCCAGGAAAAGGTCACTCGGTGCTAAAAGCATTACACTTATATCCCAGATTGAGTGTCCCATAACATAAACAATGATCGTCTGGTTCCTTCAACCCCCCCCCCCCGCTCTTTGTCAGTGGAAAAGTCAGTTAGTTAGTGAGTCAATCTCTCTATCTCCCCCTCTCTCTCTCTCCCCCTCCCTCTCTCTCTCTCTCTCTCTCTCTATATATATATATATATATATATATATATATATATATATATATATATAATACTCGTCAATCAATCAATCAATCAATCAATCATCAATCAATCAATCAATCAATCAATCATTCATTCATTCAATCAATAAATCGATCAATCATTCAATCTATCTATCTATCTATCTATCTATCTATCTATCTATCTAACTATCTATCTATCTATCTATCTATATATGTATCTATCTATCTATCTATCTATCTATCTATCTATCTGTCTGTCTGTCTGTCTCTCTTCTTCGTTCTTTCTCTCCATTGCCGTGCCACCCTCCCCCTTCAATTTCTATAAATCCTCGCCTCAACCCCGCTATGAGCCGCCATGACCCGACCTGACCTCGTTTCTCGGGGGTCCTGACACACAATTAGTGTCCAGATTTCTATTTGGGGTGTTAAGAGACTCGTGACGTCATCAAACAAAAGCTCTGAGCGATAAATGAGGACAGTGGCCGAGTGTTTATAACGTAGACCAGGTGGCGCTCATCATCCTGTTATTGTCTGTTGTCATGGTGTACAGAGAACAGTCTGTTATGAACTATTATAGACAGGCAGGCTATTTAGAATGTTGCAGAATGTTGTACCTGGCTATTGACTGGTATAGACTGTCACAGATTGGTCATATCTTATCATAGAATGGGCACAGACTGCTTTAGACTGTCACGACTTATAATAGACTGTTGTAAACTGGCTATAGACTGTATTAGACTGTTAGAGAATAGCTATAAACTGTTACTGATTGGCCATTGAATCAGACTGGCCATAGACTCATATACGTTTATTGACTGCAATGGACTGTTATATGCTGGCCACAGACGGTTATGGGCTGATCATACACTGGTAAAGACTGTTATCGACCGACTATATACTATTATGAACTGGACATGGACTGCTATAGACTGGCATCGGACTGTTAAAGACTGATTTGAATTTGAACAACCATTCAAGCATTGACTGTATATTCAAATTGCCGAAGACTGGCTGCACAGATCTTCATAAATAGAGACGGTTCACTAACTGACATAGATTGTCCAGTCCAATGACTGTTCCAGGTTGTAGTGGCCATTACAGAAGTGACTGTCATCCCTTGTCGTAAATATGGAAACGGCGCCATTGTCACGTGACACCAGCCAATATGGCCGGCAGAGGGAGAGCGGTGTTAGGAGTGAAACATCTGCTTAATTGATGGGATAATTGACAATAGTCAGGGATACGACGGCCTAGTACAGGTCAGGCTAGGGCAGGTCACTTTAGGATAAGTCACTCTAGGAAAAATCATTATGGGACAGGCCACACTAGGATAGGCTATCATAAGACAAGAATTATAGGGCAGGACACCGTAGGACGAAATGAACTTGGACTGGACAGTCAAAAACATGTTATATCAAGACACTGTAGGACAAACTAGACTATAATAGGACACCGTAGGAAAGGCTGGTCAAATTAGGACAGGACACTGTAGGATGGAATGGACTTGGACGGGACACTCAAAGACGTTATATCAAGGCACTGTAGGACAAACTAGGACACTGTAGGAAAGGCTGGACTAGGACAGAACGCAATAGGATAGGTTAGACTATAGGACAGGACAATGTCGGACAGACAAGACTAGGACAGGATTCCTCGGGACAGCCTGGACTAGGATAAAACTCTATAGGACAGGATACAGAAGTATAGGACACGGTAGGACAATGTGGACTAGTGTATGACCCTCTATATCAGACCAGAGAGAAGAGCGGAAGTGACACCATTATGACCTCTAATGATAGAATTGGGTGAATGGTGTCAGAGTTAAGGCCATTAGCACAATCTCTGTCTCTATAAAACATTATAATGGCTCTTAATGGGCTCTACATACACGCCCCCACACTGACGCACGCACCCGCACGTACGCTTGCGCACGCACATATCATATCCCCACACACATACAACAATTATAGATTTTATAATAATTATCTGTGCCTTGAAATATTGGTATATTAATTAGAAATATCGCTGATACCTACAATAATAAATACATGAGACTAAACAAATAAATAAACAAACGGACGGACGGACAGACTGAGAGACGGACGAACAAACAGATAGACGGACAGACAAATAAACAAACGAGTAACAAGACTTTAAAGAAGGATAATTGTAATAAGACATTCTGGGAACTGATTGACGTCATTAAAATAATAATTACTACTACTACTACTACTACTACAACCGTTACTTCAACAACAACAACTACTACTACTACTACTACTACTACTACAACAACCAATACTTCTACAGCTACTACTTCTACCACTACTATTACTACTACTACTACAACAACAACAACTACTACTAATAATAATAATAATGTATATTTAAGAAAGCACCCTTACTAGCAGGAGCCATTCAAAGGCACCCTACAATAATATGTAATATAATAATACCCCAAATAATATGTCATGTAAAAGATAAGATTTAAAAGATAAGAATTATTTATCTGTGAAAGCGACCTTAAATAGGTGTGTTTTAGAAGAGATTTAACATTTTTCAAGAGACAATCCATTTCTAATATTTGCCGGCAACTTATTCCACAAAGTCGGGGCTGCAACACTAAATGCACAATCACCATATGACTTGAGCCGAGACACTGGCACCTGCAATAGTATCTGACTGGATGACCTGAGTTTTCGGGATGACTTTCTAATGGAAACCAGTTCACACAGGTATTCTGGCACCATATCATTAATAGATTTATACGTTATTAACAGAATCTTAAAATGGATACGCTGTCTAACAGGTAGCCAATGTAGTTTTTGAAGAATTGGGGTGATATGATCATATTTTCTAGTATTTGTTACAATGTTACTAGTACTACTACTACTACTACAACCATTACAGCAGCAGCAGCAACAACAACAACAATAACAACAACAACCACTACTACTACTACTACTACTACTACTACTACTACTACTACTACAACCATTACAACAACGACAACAACTACTACTACTACTACTTCTACTACAACCACCACTACAACCATTACTACTACTATTACAACTACTACTATTACTACTACCACTGTAACAACCATTATTTCTACAACAACAACAACAACAACAACAACAACAACAACTACTACTACTACTACTACTACTACCATTACTACTTCTACAACAACAAAAGCAACAACAACAACTACTACTACTATTACTACTACTACTGTAACAACCATTACTTCTACTACTACTACAACAATAACTGCAACTACTACTACTACTACTACTACTACTACTTCTAATACTAATACTACAACCATTACTTCAACAACAAGAACTACTACTACTACAACAATTACTTCTACTACTACTACTACAGCACCAACAACAACTGCAACTACTACTACTACTAATACTACAACCATTACTTCAACAATAACAACACCAACTACTACTACTACTACTATTACAACAACCATTATTTCAACAACTAATATTGCTACTACTACTACTACTACTACTACTACTACAACCATTACTTCTACTACTACTACTACTACTACTACTACAACTATTACTACTACTACTCCTACTACTACAACAACCATTACTTCTTCTACTACATCAACAACAACAACAACTAGTATTACTACTACTACTACTATTACCTCTACTACTAATACTACAACCAATACTTCAACAACAACAACTACAACAACAACAACAACAACAACAACTACTACTACTACTACTACAACCATTATTATTACTATTACTACTACTACTACTACTACTACTAAAACTATTTCTACTACTACTACTACTACTACTACAACTACTACTACAACTATTAATACTACTACTACTAATACTACTTTAACTACTACTACTTCTGCTACTACTACTATTACAACCATTTGTTCTACTACTACTATTACTTCTACTGCTACAATTATTAATTCTAATACTACTATAACAACAATTGCTACTACTATTACTAGTCGTAATATTACTACCAATAGTACAACAATTACTTCAATAACAACAACTACTTCTATTTCTACTACAACCATTTCTTATACTACAACAACTACTACTACCATTACTACTATTACTTCTACAATTACAATTACTACTATTATTTCTACTATTACTACTACTACCATTACTTCTTCTACTACTTCTACAAAAACTACTACTACTACAATTACTTCTAATACTACTATTACTACCATTTCTTCTACTACTACTACTACTACTATTACTTCTACTACTATCATAACTTCTACTACTATCATAACTTTTACTACTACCATTACTACTACTGCTACTACAACCAGTACTTCTACTATTGCTACTACTTCTACCACCATTACTGCTACTACTATGAAGATGATGACGATGATGACAATGATGATGATATGTTTACATGTTGATGATATTTTGTTTACCAAAATCAACCAATTCTTACGGCTCTAAATCTTAATGAAAGACCACTTCATGTCTGGCGGCGGAAAAAATGGATAAAACTGGCCAAAACAATCATCCAGTGTGGAGGAGGCGTTTTGCCCGGAAGCCATGTTCCTCTGATCAACACAATATTGCCTATTGTATGTTATGTATGATTTAGCCTTGATCGAACTCCCCCCAGCTGTGACCCAGCTGGGTCACACCTTTAATCACGTGGTCTCTAACTACTGACAAACAGTGACCAATAGTCAACGTTTACGAATCAGTGAACTTTAACATGGAAATGATATTCAGCCACGTGATAATGACGTCAGTCTGTAATCATTTCGCGTCTGTGTGTATGCATCTATGTGCGTGCGCGCGCGCGCGGTGTGGGTGGTGTGCGTTGTGTGATAGCGAGAGAGCACGCGCGTATGTGTTTGTGTGTGTGTGTGTGTGTGTGTGTGTGTGTCAGTCTATTTGTCTGTCTGTCGGTCTGTCAGTCTGTCTGTCTGTCTGTCCATCATTCCCTCTTTTTGTTTATCTGTCTGTTTGTTTACTCCCTCTTCCTCTGTTTACTTGTACATTTGCCTGGCTGCCTTACTTATTTTTATCTGTCTGTCTATCAGCCTGTCTGAATGTCTGTCCGTTGGTCTGTCTGTTTGTCTAGCTGCCCGTTCATCCGTCCGTCTGACCGTCCTTCCGCCTCGTCTGTCCGTCCGTCCGTCTGTCTGGCTCCACCAACCAGATGGCAGCACATCTCCGCGCCTCTGGCTAACCGCCATAATACGTCATCAATCGTTTTCACCAAAAATCAAACCATCTTCCGGGCCTCGTCGTACCCACCCACAATCCGCCCCCCTAAACACCGGCTAAGTTTATACGAATATAACTGGTTACGAAGATGAAATAGTCCGCTTTAGGCTGAGGGCGTCAATCGTTCTCTATCTATCTATTATCTACCTGTCTATTATTTCGTCTTTTATTTGACCTATTATTGGCCTATTACCATCGTTTAATCACCAGAAACATTTCTTAGATTCGGCCAGATGTAGTAACAGTTGGGAAAACCATTATGACGACAAAATAATAAATTCTACACAAATATAAAAATGCGTGAGAATTGTTGTTTGTAGGAAATATAGATTATGAAATGTAAATTGGGGGACCCATGTGTCATATTTGTTGTCGTTTTCCCTCTATCCCCGGTTATGATAAATAGTTCCCTGAGTGTCATTGGGGGGGGGGGGAGGGGGGGGGGTGGCTTGCAGCAATCCACAGCTATGTTAAGAAATGTCCAATGTTGAGGAATTAGTATAAAAGATTATTAAAATTCACAATTAAAATAAATTTAATTTATTGTTTAATATAAATCAATCATTGGTCAGCTCGGTTAGCTCTAAGGTATTCGTTCTCCCCGACTTTGGTGCCCCTGATATCTAGATTATAGACTTATATTAGTAGACATTAAGATAAACTAGGTCCAGAATAGAATATTTATAGTAGCCAGTTAGAGGCCTACAATCCACACAATCCACGCAATAGGTGGTACAATCCACACAACAGGCATAAAATAAGCACAATAGGCATATATTCCACAAAATAGACCTACAATCCACACAACCGGCCCACAATCCACACAACGGGCCTAAAATCTACACAATAGGCATACCCCACAAATAGGGATATAATCCACAAATAGATCTACAATCCACGCAACATGCCTACAATCCACGCGATAAGCCTATAATCAACCAAATAGGCCTACAATCCACACAATGGGTCTATAATCTACACAATAGGCCTACAGTCAACACAACGGCCCTAAAATCGACAAAATAGGCTTATAATCGACAAGTTAGGCTTACGGTTGACGCCATAGGCCTACAATCCACACAAAGCTCGTCCCAGTTTCAAAATCGTTCATTATACGAGTACTAAATAAATGAAATATTATCTATTATGATCTTCCAATATTTATCAGACATCTAGGCTCAGTTTATTGGTTAAATGGACCACATATTGTTAGACACACAATGTAAACAATGACCTTCCGCGCTGACCTAACCTAGTTACCTTTATCTGAAGGGGTAACGGTGGCCTTTCTAAATATCCCGTCGTCCGCGGATATACGGAACGAGCGCGTATCCAGACTTAAGTTGTTATTAAATCTGATCCAGATTAAGCGAGATGCCATGGCCGCCGTATGTCGGCGTATCATGTCGACAAAATCCTTCTCCAGAGAGTTAATTATAAACATCTCAGTGTCGATGGTGTTTAGTAAGACCCCGACATCTATGCTTCCGGCCCACTCCCCTATGGAAATAACAAATGATCGTCCGCTAACAAACCAGACGATCTCTCTCTCTCCCTACATTTTGTTGTGGTTTTCGCGCCATTTTTTTGGTTTCAACTATGTCACTGATAAAGTATCAGAGTGAATGTGTCGCCATCTTGTAAATACGAAACTGAGGCTGATTTAGTTTTATAAACACGAAACTTTATCTTGTGCGTCAAAAAAAAGATGCCTAGAAGAACTGATATTTGCGACTCGGCTGTTCAAGTTGCATGGGCTCTCATTTGTGTGTGTGTGTGTGGGGGTGGGGGGGGGGTGGGTGGGGCCGATTATAGGGGTTTCTTTCAGGTTTCAACAATTATTATGACGTCATCGATGATCATATGAACACTAGTAGATATTTGATCCAATTACGCCCAAATCCAGTCACGTGATCTCACCTCGTCGTCCAGACGTCAATCCCGGTTCGATATCACCTGACCCGAGCGATATCAGGGTATTAAGAGTCACGTGGCCACACCTCTTCGGCTGACACGTGTTTAGGCTTCTCCGCTCACGTGATCAATATGGAGTCGTTTTTTTCTTCTTCTAATTTGTCGCCTCGGAGCTCATTAAGTCCGCCATATTTGCTCGTTATAACAGTCTACAGGCCGCCATCTTGTCGTATTCGGGATCCTTCGGCCTGTCGTCTGGATAGCCCACGTGACCACGTGACCGCGGTCGGACATGATTAATGTCCCATAATAAGTGGTCTGCTCGTTCTAATGAAACCAATTACACCAGGTGGCGGTACAATCGCTAAAACTGATGATCGGAAACGGCCAGTGATGGTTGGTGATGGTTGGTGATATTTAGTGATAGCCAGTGATGTGTAAGTAGTGATAGTCGGTGATGGCTGGTGATTGTATGTTATGGCCGGTGATGGCTAGTGATGGTCATTGATGACTGGTGATGGTTATTTATGGTCAGTGATGACCGGTGATGGTCAGTGATGATCAGTGATGACCGGTGATGGTTAGAGATGACCGGTGATGGTTAGTGATGGTCAATGATGACCGGTGATGCTCATTTATGGTCAGTAATGACCGGTGATGGTCAGTAATGACCGGTGAAGGTCAGTGATAACAGGTGATGGTCATTTATGGTCATTGATGATCAATGATGACCAGTGATGGTCAGTGATGGTTAGTGATGGTCAGTGATGACCGGTGATGGTCACTGATGATAGGTGATGGTTAGTGATGGTCAGTGATGACCAGTGATGCCATAAGTGTCTCGTTTGCCGATAACTGGTCGTTATTTGTTAGCGTACGTTTGACAGATGACGTCATCAATCATGTCTCCTATCAAATGTTTACCGTCCTTCCCTAGCGCTAATTGGACGACTGGCTGAGTCACGTGACTGGAAGTGCTAGTTTGTCTAAGTTTCGGTTAGCCATGCGACTTCCGGTTGGAGATCCGATACTGAAGATAGTAACTTCCTCCGTTTCGGATCAAACAAAAATTATTTATTTATATTTGACATTTTTAGCATCAGTAGCGGCTTTCCTGGCCGCTTATAACATTATACAATATCTTGATTATGTTTATGATTATTATTTTATTTCTGATGTTGTTGTTATTGTTGTTGTTGTTATTCTTCTTCTTCTTATTATTATTATATGTAGTAATAATAGTAGTATTAGTAGTAGTAGTAGTAGAAGTAGTAGTAGGGACAATAGTAGTTGCATCTGGACCAGTAGTACATAGATCATCAGTATGTTTATCATCATTATCATCCTATTGTTATTATTGTTTACATTAACATGTCAATTAACACGATGTTTGTTAGTAAACAAACAAGTGATAGCCAGATAACATTTGGCTATAAATAGATAACATCTTGACGTAAACACACACACACACACACACACACACACACACACACACAGACAGACAGCAACACACACACACACACACGTGCCTGTCAGTCTGTCTGTCTTTCTGTCCATCAATCTGTCTGTCGGTCTTGGTCTGTCTGTCCTTCTATATGCCTGCTTGTCTGTCTATCCTACAGTCCGTCTGAATGCCTGTCTCTCTATTTGTCTGTCTTTCTATCCGTCCGTCCGTCCTTCTGTATATCTGTCTGTCTGTCTGTCTGTCTTTCTATAGACTGTCCACAAACGATATTTAGTGTTGCCTGACATTTGATATTTCGCCGCTAGGTGTCACTAGCTTTGATATCCCCGAGCCAGTCACCGATAAGGCGCCGTTGACGGTGGCGCCGTCTCGGTAAGACAACTTCCCTATATAGAGGCTGGTTTGAGGTTTGGGTGATCTGAGGGGTGTGTGTGTGTGTGTGTGGAGGAGGGGGTAGGGAAGTAGAGCCCACGCCCCAGCCCTCTAGCCAGAGTATAACCATTGTTATATCTATGACATGGTATCTCTATACCAGTTTCCGGCGCCATTGTTGGTACGCTGTGAATGAGATAGGAGACGAGAGTCTCATTAAACTGATCGTGAGATGATCTCAGACGACCAAAACATCTCGGGAGCTTTACTAACTAAGCTAATTGGACGGAGTCAACTGACTGGCTGGGATAATACTGAGGGGGATTGGGAAGGGAGGGGGCGGAGTTGTGGGGGGAAATAGGGACAGGGAGAAAGGTGATGGAAAAGAAATGTGTAAAAATGGATGGAAGGGAGGGAAACGAGAGAGAGAGAGAGAGAGGAGAGGGAGAGAGAACAAAAAGAGAGAGAGAGAGAGAGAGAGAGAAGATAGATAGATAGATAGATAGATAGATAGATAGATAGATAGATAGATGAGAGAGAGAGAGAGAGAGAGAGAGAGAGAGAGAGAGAGAGATGAGGAAAGAAAGGGAGAGAGAGAGAGAGAGAGAGAGAGAGACGGGGAGAGAAAACAAAAAGGAGAGAGAGACACAGAGCGATAGATGAGGAGAGAAAAGGGGGGGAGAGAGAGAGAGAGACGGAGAGAGGTAAATAAGTATAGAGAGAAAAAATTTAATAAAACCCGAGTGAGTGCAAGGGGAGGAAAAATACAGTTAACATGAGCATGGATGGGTGGATGACACTGTGTGGGTGGCTATGGGTGGGTGATGGTGGTTAGCTGCGGATGGGAGATAAAATGCAAGCTAAAATGTTAGATATCGGGAACAGAGAAAGAGATTCGGAAAAAATATGGAATGGGACCCAAAGAAATGTCAGGAGGTAGGAGGTAAAGAAATGGATGAGGGGTAAGAAGGAGAGGAAAATAAAAGGTAAAGGAAAGGGGAAGGAAAGGGGAAGGAATTGGAGGTGGAAAAAGATTGAATTTTTCTAACTTTAAATGAATCGGCAGTGGGGGGGGGGTCGATAATACGACAATTGGAAATAGAGCAGGGGAGTGGGGGGGGGGGGTATGTGGTGGGAAGGATCGTGGGGGGGGGGGAAGTTGAGGCGGTTAGTGGGAAGGCAAATGGAAGGTGAGGGTTCATTATGATACTCTGTTTATAATATGTTGTGAGGCTATTGTAAGAAGCTTGACTGAGGATGTTATGATGTCGGTATTTTGATAATATGACAGTGGATGTACGTCAGCGAGTGTCGTATAACAAGAGATATAACAGCTAATGGGCGCTCTCTGTTATACTGTATAACGACTTATTTATAACGAGACTTCTTACAAAGACATGTAATAGTCTGAGCGTCGTTATATTTTATGTTGTTTGATGAATGGCTGGAAAACACTTTATTGTGTGCATGGTGAAATTTGTTCCTATCTGTAGAATATGAATTGCTTTAAAACTCATATAAATACATCGATCTCAGACAGGTAGACAGGCAGATAGACAGACATGTACTCACCCACCTTCCCACCTACCATTAGTCTGTCAGCATTTGATTGGTCGAAGTGCGATATTCCTGGTAACAAAGTGGCACATATATGTAGGACACACACGTGCACGCAGGCATGCACGCATGCAGGCACGCAGACGCACGCACACAACACAACAAGCACACACATACACAACACAACATAGCATGGACACGCGCGCACACAACAAAATACCCCCCACAACACAACAAAACACACGCGCGCACGCACACATACGCGCATTATCTACTTTCGTCTAAGTAGTAAGTTGTACATCAATATTAGATACGATTAAGTATATAACATCAAACTAACTGACGAGCTATAAGCTGTAACCTCCAATAAATATATAATATATGAGAGTGACAATTGGACCGACTATAGTCTCTATGACGAGGGGGCGGTTGTCTAAATGATTATAATTATATTTAGTTGTCTATGTCCGCCGGCCATATCTGCTCATCCAACTGTTATATTAGTATAATATAGTGCAGTATACAATACAATAAACGTGCTTCACTTAAAACATTGTCATTAAGCGTTTATAAGAAAATATTTGAGAGATCGATTGGAACTATTTTTTAACCTTATCTTATCGTTTCTGGGATTTTGTACAACATTTCTGGTAAATAAAGGTCTTTGGTGAAAATGTTGTTCTTCTATATACTGTACGTGTTGTCTGTTAAGGGTGTCTTGTTTGATGCGAGTGGATAGTACTGTACAGACAATGAATATTCTTATTAGCGGTTCTGGCGATGTGACACCAAAGAATGAATGCACAAGTTTCGAAAGTTGTAAGATAAATATATATCCTTTAACTTGGGAATTTGTATATTTTTAAATAAGGGTTTTGTATTGGTATTATAACTCATTTTCAAGATGGCCCTAATTGCCTCTTTCTGCAATATTGTTACATCACTAGAGCCCCATAACAGGATAGTGCATGTTAAATAGGTACGTATTGAGCTGCGGTATATTATTCTCATAATATTTATAATGTTATTTAGGGAATATCATCCGCTGGATATTTTTGCTGTACAGCTATTTACATGGTCATGGCAGTTAAGATTTTCATCACTTAATAGGCTCAGAAATTTTATACATTTAACTTAAATATATTACCCTCTACTTTTAGTATGTATGAATTAACATAAGAGGAGCAGATGCTTTACTTGTATTTAGAAATACGTTCTGTACCATAAGCCAGCTAGTGATTCAATATCTAGATTTGACAGTTTGTATAATTTTTTAATATTTCTGCCAGATACTTAAATGGTTGTATCATCTGCAAATAATATACCTACTTAACAATCATATACTTTGAATCAAATTATTAATGTTTTTCTTATATTGCTGAATCATATTATATTTACGATTTAGATCTTTTCCACTTATCGAACCATGATATATTTGGGGGAATCGTAGTGTATGGTACTGCCATCTGGTGAATCAGATAGAAATGATTCGAGTCATAACGTTGAAACAACAACTGGTAATTCAAGGCCATGCACCATCTGGCGAATCGATAGAGTAATATTCAACCAGAGAGCTTAAACATAAACAGTCTTTGAATCAACTCCAAGTTTCTTGGGTCTTTTACTATGGTGCGCCACTCTAATGGTGACTAAGTACATTCGGTCAGAATGTACCATTAGAGTGGCGCAGCGTAGTGAAAGACCAAGGAACTAGTTAAACCGAAACTAGAGAGTTTAAATCATTGTTAAATATAAACAGTCTTTGCTGAAAGCAAAGACTATTTATAACAAGACGTGTTACTTCGCGTTTTAACATGGGACGCCATTTTGAATTCATGGAGCGCCAGGGCCCTAGCGACCGGAGGTAGATTGTCACGAACAGTTCCCTTCGTTAACATGGCGCCTAATGGCACTGGTTCATTCTGCCCCGCTTTTGGCTGCATTAACAGAAAAAGTATGCACAAATAAAGACATCCTCGAAAGGAAATGAAAGCTAGTGTAAAAATCTGATATGATCTGCTTTAAAAAATATAAAGGATATTTAAAAAATAAGCATAACAATTTGAAGTAGACACGCCCCTACTTGACATGACCCAAGCAGGATCTATCTA
Organism: Paralvinella palmiformis; assembly: GCA_025642065.1. Lineage (NCBI taxonomy): Eukaryota > Metazoa > Annelida > Polychaeta > Terebellida > Alvinellidae > Paralvinella > Paralvinella palmiformis. Next base: position 545,340 of record JAODUP010000159.1, read on the forward strand.
GATCTATATTTGTTTCAGGCCAAAATCTGATTAAATTATATTGAACAATATCAACCTATTAATCACAAAATGGGTATGTAGGATATACATAAGCTTACAGTTACATGTACTGGAGCCACTGAAGATGTTATGGGCGGGAGGTATATTTTACTTTATTATTGTTAATAATATAATTATACTTCTAAAATTACATTACTATAATCAGATAATGTTTCCCTAATTACAATAATTATAAGTAGCTGAGTATTCACCTGCATCCATATTTATTTTTAAACGTAAGCAATTGGTACTTATTGATATATATGGACTTCTATTTATAATTTAAATGTTATGAAATTAATTATTAAATACCTCAACTAGTGGTAGAAACATTCATTTTGTTATTTTTTCTATTGACAGAAGTAAAAGATGGGTTATTAATTATTGTCGTTCAGATATATGATGAGGAAAGATTTAAATTACTTGAATACTAATTGTAGAATAAATATGATATGCATTTCACTGAAACAGAATTCATGAACCAGACAACTTATCTAGAATGCTATTCCAACTATTTTTGATGTACCAAATCCACGGCATGCATCCACTGAAATCAAAGAGGAAGGTATTAACAGATAGGAGACCTATACAGGAGACAGTGTCAGCTGTGATGGTAATTAATATTTATAAATATTAATGGTGAAAATTGGTATTATAAAATTAATTAAATAAGAAACAAGGCATCAAACCCATGAAATTGGTATACTTCTCTTCATAACTTAAATGCATATCAAATTAAATTCTTTAACCAACTTGAAAATAGGAAAAAACATGTGTTTACACATTGTGTATGCACTTGGTTCAAGTCATTATTTTACAGGGTATTGTTCTGTTTCAGTCCTTGAAGTTCTATGATGATGAGATACCATGTAAACGAGCAAATCTCTTGGATACAGATTTACTGGTGTTGGATGTGATAGATCTGTTACTGTAGTCAATGCATGTGTCTATTACATCTCTGTCTAACTTTAAACAGTTCACTGATCTGAACTAAATGTCATATTTTTGTAGTAGTGGTTATTTAGAGCTGGAAGCAATTTGGGTTATTCTGTGCATTTGATAACAAATGACTGATTGTAACTATAGATGAACCTGTAACACAAAATATTTGATGCCGCTTAGTGTATGAAAGTACTAATTTCTCTATCTCTAACATGTTAACGTAAACACAAACATTGCTAATATTCCATGTATATTCTTTGTTCTCAGCTGGGCAGGTCTATATTGCATGGTCTATATTATTGAGGTGTAGACTTTAAATGAACTTATAATTTTTTTAGTTAATATATGATAAACGGACATGATGAATATATGGTGAATTGTGTGATGGCTGTATATATCATTATACGTATATATCAAAATAAATAATTTCGAAAACGGGTGGTAGTGATCTGTGGTCCAGCACGCTACTGCTAGACCACGGAGGCGCCCCATCGACTATGATAAACTGACATGATGAAAGTATGTTTGTATGCATTTACCTCATATATACCTAACTGTTTTCATTTAAAAAAAAACTTATTTACGCCTTCCACACACAAAGCTGTGAAATAACCTAAACCACGTCCAATTATTTTCTGATCAGCTGTCAAGTGATCGCAAATTGTAGGCTATGAATTAATTAAGTGACTGGACTGTGAAATCACTTAATTATTTATTTACAGTTTCAGAGCTTCGTTTCCTTCGATATCATGTGTGCACAATTAAAGTGTTAATTAATAAAAGAGTATGTGATCATGTAACATATAGTACTAGTATTGGCAATTCATTTCAACCATGCGCACACATGTACACAATCACATGTGGACAATGAGAGAGCTTTTGTTTATCTGAGAAATACCTCCGGTCGCCATAGGCGCCACTGGTTCAAAATTCAACATGTCACGGCAAGATGGTTTTGTTGTTCGGGGAGAATCCCCAGGCTGTCGCTTAATCAGCACAGCCTGAGTAACACGGCAAGAGTAACGCCTCTCTATATTTAAGCTTTCTGCTGAAATGCAGAGTTCGACGACTTTGGTGCCATCTAGCGACTATATAGAGCCATCTGGCGAATGAATAATAAGCTCTTGACTGTGACCCTGACATTGGTATAACGTAAATAAAAACACGACGCTGTCAAAGTAAGGCCTGACATTAGCGCATTTTTTGGTGAAAATTGATGTTACAAAGAGCCACTACATCTATTGTGTAATTATGATGTCGTCTAACTGAATGTTGCTTGTTTGGTTTGTTTAATTTATTCAAATAGTGAAATATAATTTTATTATGGATATCAGGAAGCAGGATACCTGGATAGTAGATCTAGATCTCTAGATCATAGATTAGATGTAGTATTGTAGATCTACTAGAGCTATATCTATTGATCTAGAGTGACCGAGAGTCTAGTCAATAATTGAGTATTCTATTGTAGATCTACAGCTATTGTTTATGCGTGATATGATCTAATCACTGAAATTGTTATAATAAACATTATTATGAAGTATGTTCTGATTTATAAGCTGGAAGTTGCTAGAGTTAAATGTTTTTGAATAGGATAAGTTATTAAAAGTAACATTTTACTGATAAGGCATCATAAACAAAATATCTTGTTTCCCATTGCTGACCAACCCACTTTTGACACCGACCCAACATATTTATTTTATATTTTTTGCAATATCTTCCCAGTTTTTTGTTTCCAAATTTGGTTCCAGGAATGTAGTAATGTTGCACGCGTCTTTTTTTAGATGTTCATGCACATCAAACATGGCATTCGTAATACATGTACTTCAAATAACGAGCAAAATCCTGGAAAGGATTGATGGTGGATGGGAAACATAAAATGAATACCCTGTATCATTTACATGCCACTGGCAACTTGGACAAAGGTTTGTTTTCGTGTTTTGTTGTCCGGTGTTGAATGAATTGTTAACACCTACATGTATATTTAGGATATTGTGGGGCATTCAGATGGCAATGAGTTTCTGTTAGTCTGTGTGCCATGAATAAGAGGTGGGGGAGTCTCCGTGAGTGTAAAATTATGTGTATTTTTGGCAATGGTTAAAGTATAACTGTGAAGTTATTTGCATTGATGTTCTAAATTAAAGCCACAAGAAATTTAGGAATGTCTGCAATATTCATAGAAGCTGTTACTATTCTAGGGTTGCCACACCATTTTGTCATTTTGAAAACCGACAGCCCAAATTTTCGGTAGACTCTATGACTCCATGTGCATGTGTGAGTGTGATGCTTGTATCTGCCATATTGTGTGAATTTAAAAAAGTTCAAATGATGCCACTTGTACACATCTTCTTTTCCCATTTCTTCTTATTTGAGTTTCCCATGTCAGAGAGTACGGGAAAAATAACACCTGTGTCACAATTCACAGAGAAAATAAGATACTTTTCACAATTCACGAGGAAAATTATGGTTCACTAAAACAATAAATGTCCACTCATGAATCACAAAATACCCCCTTATACCCCTGATAACTTTCTATAAACTACAAAATTTCCTGCATTTCTTTCAGTTTGTTGTCATACGTTGTATGACTCTTATCCAATGTCTTTTATTGACTGTGGTTAATGGGTCACCCATACAGAAATACAATAGATCGAGTGTTAAAGCAGCTTGCTGCCAATCAATGGATTTTTTCCTAACTCTTCGTGAATCTTCTGAAGTAAATAAATCACTTGGCACATGAAAACTAAACAGATTCTTTGGCACAGAATTAGCAGACTTAAAAATACTCACACTAAATATGCGAAAGACACCATAGGTTAATTTAGTAAAAACAACATAATAACGTAATATGTCAAATGAATAACTTCAGTGTTACCATGGGTGGGTGACAGTTTTACATATCAAATTATCCTACAAAGTATATTTATGACCAAAAAGCATTTCAACTGTTGTAATTCACACTTAATCACTGGCACCAATCCACTTTCAAACATTGAAAAAAAAATGCATATTTTCCATAAATTTTGGAAATAAAAATGCCTACCTACCTACCCATTTTTCAGAAAATAAACTATGGGAAACAAGATATCTATTTTATGGTGCCTAAGTAGGTTTAGATAGTTTCTTTCAGTTATCAATCTGCTATCATTTCAGTGTTCAGTTTCTTAAATCTGATCACAGCATGATGTACTAAAACATTCAAGTATTAGAATTTTTGCATATTCAATTCAATCAATTTATTTTAGAATATAAAATTCCATAGACATATGAATTATGATACGGTGAAGTATATAATACACATAACAAATTATAAATTGAGTATTTTCGTCCACCTAGCACAACAGCTAGAATGATAATAAAACAAACTAGATTTTGAACTAGCAAATTGCTAATAGCTCCTAAATGTGTTTTAAAACTATAGACGTTTTTACGAACCAACATCGAAAATGAATCAATATTATTATTGACATAAATTGCAGACATACCCCCCTCCTTAAATACCAAATAATTTTCTGTATATATTATTAAAGGCAACTACAAAATGCTTATATTTATACGTTGACCACAAATGACAGCCATAGGCATTGCAAAGGAAAGATCTAAATAATTTTACTTTAATACTGGAGGAACATGTTTTGAAGCAACTGATAAGAATATTCCCTTTTGAATAAAGTGATTTATCATATCTCATGATATCATCATCATCCTGATGTTTGTCATGTATAATGACACCTAAATATTTGTTCTGTTTTTGCTTCTTTGATGATAGTTTCTAAATATTTACTTTGGTTTTATTGTTTGGTCAAAAAATGGCAGTGTTAAAAATGTATATATATTTATATATACCATCCCGAAAATTACATATCCTGGTAACATACTGGATTTATTACTTTAGGTCTATGATTTGAAAATGTTAATATAGAGTCACAACAAGGTCACGACACCGTAATAGGTCAAGGTCATGACACCGCAATACTGCTTTATACCAAATATCAGTTTCTGTAATGCCAATTAAACTGTTGGTTTATAATAATTATTTCTTCATTGTAGTTGTCCATTGCACAAAGTGATCTATGAAGACAGAGACAATGGAGACTTACAGTTTATAAATCGTTAGTTTTCGAGTTTCTTACAGAGAGATTTAGAGAAATTTTAGGTTCGAACACGAACAATTGCTTCTACACGATCGTTGTTCAGAGGTCGGATTCGTAATTGATGATTGTTTTGTGCCGGTGCATTTTTGGACATTGCACTGGCACAAAACGTAGATATGGTTTATTTTATTAAAAAGTCGCGTATATATTTGTTTATCAGTAGTAGATTTAGTCTATAAATAATGATGATGATAATAATGATAAGTATGATGATGATAATAGTATGGTCCACTGCTACTGATTGTACTAACACCTTATTACCCATGTATATGTGTATATATATATATATATATATATATATACATATATAACTCGATCTCCCTTTTTTTCTAATGGTGCCAGAGAGAGAGGTAAAAATATAACCACTTTTATATCACAACTGTGATATATTACTTAAAATACATAAAAAGCAATAAATATATTTGGGCTGATGGGTGAAAAAGGTTGTAGTTAGAGCATAGAATATGGTGAAATAGAAATGGGGTAGCTATTCCATTGTTTTGTGACACTATTGAATGAATACATTTTCGATGGGGAGAGGTTAGGAACAGAGCCAGTGTATTTTACCATATGAAGAAATGGGCTAACGTTTTTTTAAATTATATTTTAATATACCTATTTTTTAGTTATTAGATTGAAACCTGACCTATGAGATGAAATACTTTTTGTTGCAGTTTAGCAGAAGTACTGTGCTTAAACCGTTCTTAAACACAAACATAATTAATTTTGTGCAAAAAAGATGTGCAAAAAACCAATTTGATCCATTTCTAACATACAAATATATGTTGTTCATATTAAAATCGCATATGGCAGGAAGGTTTATGGTGAGATGCAATTCAAAACATCATCACTACTGGTATGTGTGGTATATTATAAGGGGAGTTTGTGATTTCCAGGGGGATATGTAATTTCCTAGGTGATTGCAAACCCCCATGCCCATATATGGGCATGGGGGTTTGCGATTTCCTAGCAAATCACGATTTCCTGCTACAACGGGTTTGAACTCTCTCAAAACTTTTCCCTAACAAATTCGAAGATCAATTTCTTAGCTCATTATAATAATGATTGGCTGGCTACATTAAATGGTAAAATTGACTGAATCAGTAAATATTTACCTGATCCAGGTAGTCGTCACCTTACAACCTACGCAACTTACGACTTTATGACTTAAAGATGATTATAATATCATTACGCAGTAAAATATATCTATGGTGATTATAACATAGACCAGGCCAATGTATGACTGGTCGGTTGTAACCAGTGAAGGTCGTAAGTCGATGACTATCTGTAATGAGAAATATCCAGTTAGTAGTGGTGGCTACCCTCAGAGTATCAGAGCTCAAAATGTATGTTATGTTTGTGGTATCAGTCACTCATCATACAGGGACTACACCATTAATAAGTGTTCATTCTTCTCTATTTGATCTTTATTTCATTATTTTATTTATATTCGTGGAACAAAACAAATGACAAAAGTTTGAGACAGCTGCTGTCATTATATAAAGACATTAAATTACTGTTTGTCAGCTTTTTATTTTGACTGTTGAGACGAGAAATTATCTAATTGTTATATTGTTGACAAGAAACAGCTGATCTAATTAAAAAACTTATTAAATGATTAATTTTAATATATAAATATAATATAAGCAAATTTTGAATAGGTGAGTTTATAAGAGAAGATTTAATTATTTCCCCAAAAGATGCACTTCTAATGTCTGCCAGCAACCTTTGGAGGTTGTTGTACTCAATATATTGTGATCATTATACAACTTGAGATGAGACATAAGTACCTGCAATAGTATATTATTGGATGCCCAGAATTTCTGGATGAACAGACATGAGTTCACTTCACAAAGGTATTCAGGTGCCATGACATTGATCAAGTTATTAGTGATATCTCCAAATTAAGATGTTGTCTTATTGGCAGCTAATATCCTTTTTTGAGAGTTCGGGTAATATGAAATGTTTCAGTATTTGTCAGTGTGTGAAGTGCAGATATTATTATTAGATGCTATAATCAGATGTTACAATCAGATGTTATAATCAGATATCCCATGTAATAAGGTATTACAATATCTTGTACGAGATGTAATAAAGGCATTGATCATTGTAACAAGTGTGTTTTGGGGTGTGAAGAATAGCTTTAGAGAGTTGGTAGTCTTAAATTGGTAGTACGTACTTCAACAAACTGGTGTCACATATATTCAATCATTATTACTGCACTTTTCTAAAGTAATCTACAGATTTTTTTCTGACCCATTAAGGAAATGAATGATCCAATGATGTATTATTATATTTTTGCTTTCAATTTTTATTCTGTATCAAATATAATACTCAATATTTGGAATGTCTGATATGGACAATGAACCTATCTCCCAATATAGGAAAGTCTGATACCAGTATTTCATATTGGACACTCCGATAGCACAGGAACTTAAAGCATTCCACAGTAAAACTTTAGGTTCTGGGTTTGAATCCAAGTCATACCTTTGTTTGCTGGATGTTTCTCTAGGGACTTACTTTTTGGCCATACATCCTAGATGTGATTAGTGCTAAGGCAAAAGAAACTGCTCGCTCGCTCGCTCGCTCGCTCGCTCACTCACTCACTCACTCACTCACTCACTCACTCACTCACTCACTCACTCACTCACTCACTCACTCACTCACTCACTCATCAATATGGCAGCTACTATAACAGCTTATTGATGAATTATATCAAGTTAATGTAACATCAGCATGCATTATTAACAGACCTATCCATCAAAATTTTCACATTGCCGTTTGTGAAGTATTTGTTAAAGTATTCATAATGTGAATACTTTTAAATACAAATATGGTTAATTTACATGCTTTTGAAAGGTCTTTGAATATTAATATTTTGAAATTGAAAGTTGGCTGACTTCATCAAATTAAGGCTGTCATTAAATCTCTGTATGGTGCTTAGTATATTGCAGCAACACCTAAGTATCAATCATTTCATACGATACACCTGTTCTTATATTAGACGTTGTTTTCATTGCAGTCATCTGAAATATCACTGTTCTTCTCGTTAGAGTCAATTTTGGCATAACGAAGCCAGGATGCCAAATCATCTGGCTGCACAGAGTGAGGCATACGACCCAGAGACAATCGGTGTTTGGTCACATGTTCCTGATAATTTGCTACTGATGATATTTTCCTATTTAGAGCCGCCAGAACTGCTAACTGCCTCAGAGGTAAGAGTTCAGGATATTATGTTTAGGTGTCATGACCAACTCCTACCATAATAATAATATAAAAGGCCAGTTTATGAATTTACATTATTTTTATTAGCATTACATTTTCATACTGGTATGCCTGTTATCTACCATGAAATAGACAGGTAATCTACCTTTCATTTGTTAATGTCAGTGTGGTGCATTATAATTTATTTGAATGAATAATTGAAATTTAATTGTCATATCTAAAGACCTGGATGATCTCCTCATCTTTCATTTTACCTCATTACCTTCGGTGGTTGTGGGATCTGCAGTGTGATCTCTCAGGTCATAAAGCATTTTTCAATCAGTCTGCCATTTTGGATGAAGTTCCTGTTGTGCTAGCTTCGTATTTGGTTTGATGGCTACTTAAATTAACTTATCAATGTGTTTTAATTATTGATTTGTTATTATTCTGACAGTTATATTATGCTGAATAACAGAATTTTAGAACATATCTTAGGCAATTGGATATTATTTATTCCACTTGTGGTGTGTTTGTGTGTGTGTGTGTGCGCGTGTGCACACACGTGCTCATGTATATTGTTATGCAATAATACAATTTATTACAGGTCTGTAAACAATGGAACTGTGTTGGTTTGGATGACTTGTTATGGAAGCAGCTCCTCTACAGATACTGGAAGATAGATCGGACGATAGATCGAGCTCCAGGCAAGACGTCATGGTTGAGTGAGTTCAAAAGACTTTATTGGAGAACTCCAATGGTCGAGAGTGAAGTGATAGAGGAACATCGAGATCAGGTGTTACACGTCGCCTTTTCTCACAACGGAAAAATGATCTCATCGTGTTCTAAAGATGGTTATGTTAAGGTTTGTTTAAATTTGTTTAGATTATTTGCCAGAAATGTTTAGAAATATGAAGCTGTTTTGGAAGATTTCTCGTGTAAATAGTCAGTTTGGAGAACGTCTTTTATTAAACAATATACTGTTGTCTGTATACAACAGTATGTATAAACACACACACATACACACACACACACACAAAGCAATCTGAAATACTCTTTATGTCTATTTTCTTTTCCCAGTTTTGTTACAGCAGACATAAATTTATGTTTTATTTACTGAAGTCATAACTCAATAATGATTAAACAAGCTTTCTTCTCATTTCCTAACTGTGATTAGCAGCTACAATGATAGAAATTAATCACCAAAAAGTTCCCATTTTGAGTCGTGGTCAGAACTTTGAGCCCAAATGCAAATAAAATCGTTATCCACACTCAGTCTTGTTCCAGGTGGGACTTACCTGTTCGATTTGTATTCAGTTGCATGAATGTTTGCTGCAAAATTCCATGATCCAGAAGCCATCAATGAATTTTTGACAGTGAACTCTGGCAAATACATATTGCATTGGTGACATTTACAAATGGATGTATCCAGGGCCAGAAAAATACTTCTACATCTCACTGGCTCCTGGGCTAGCAAAATTTAAATCCACTAGCCCAACTAAAATTGTTATTAGCCCAACAAATATTTTTACAACCCCCCCCCAAAAATTACTAGTCCACACAAAACTGTGCTGGAGTTGACAGAGAATGCCAGATTCTCAAGTTGGGTTTGTCTAGAGATAATGTCAACTTAGATTGAATGTACCCAAGAACCACACCCTTGATGTACCTAATATTCATACAAATATTCAAATGTTTAATTAATTGTGAAATTTTCTGTGAACTATTGCTTTAATTGTTAAAAGTCATCACAAAACTTTTGAAAAACCATAAAACATGGTAATTGTGGCAACATAATTGATATTCTATAATCAATATCTATGATCTGAATGCCAATTACCTCCCCCCCCCCCAAGTTACATCTATGCAATGATACTATGTTGGGCAATATATAAGTTTCAAATGGAACTACTACCCCCAGCCAGGATACCCACCTCTACAATTGTTTGTATGGCAGATATGAAAAGTTTAAAGCCATATAAGGGCTGGATGCTCAGAGGCCACCCCCCCCCTCCTGCAACCTGGCAAAGTTGTCAATGGAGAGTCAAAAGTTGGTAGCTTCATGTTAAATCTATTGACACTAAAGAAACCCAGAGCTGTTAATATCCTCAGCACTTATCAGTAATTATCTATGGTATACATAAGGTCAATCAAACTGATTTATTTGTCACAAAATATTAGTTTATGTGCTTGATCGATTGGTGAAATCTAATTTCAGAATGTTGTTGACCAGTTCCTATATGATGTAATGATTTTCCTAACAAATTGTGAAATATATCAGAATATAATATAATTTACCTGATATGTTGACATATTAATTGATATCTGTTGATTTTTAGGGGTATATTTCACAGAATGATTAGCACGTTTTCACAAAGTTCTTGATGTGATCATGTCATAAGAGCAAGAAAACAGCTGAAACTCATTGCACCGAAAACAAACACAAGACTGCAGCATATATTTTGGCTCAAAATGGCAGTAGCCCAGTCAGCTAGTATTTTGGACCAATAACTACCCCAAAGACAAAATCCACAAGTCCCAGGCATCTGAGCTACAAATCCTTCTGGCCCTGGGATGTATGCTAACAGGCTTCAACTTAATGATTATAATACAGATATTCTCACACAATCCTGGCTTGACCCAGCATTAACATTGGCAATGTCATGATCACAAAACTATTATTCAGTGAAATGGTTCCATTAGTTCTAATTCTTTGATGAACATGCTTTGTGTTATACAGCAATTACACAGTCGGCCATCTTAACTTTGTGCAGCTCAGAAGCATTCAATCTATCAAAGATTCTCTTCTACGAAGTATTCCAAAGATCATAAAATCAAAGCTTGGTTGCAGTACAGTAGATAAAAATGCAGTCATAGATGTGCTAATCAAAATTATGTGTTTCCAGATATGTATAGAGATATGACAACTGAGCTTGCGAGGAAGAAAAAATACAAATATTATACTATCCCATGCCATAAACATAGCTTTATTTGTCATCAATATTGTCCCAAATCAACTTAAAACAGAATAAGTTTCTTACTGTGTGCAAATCAGCTAATATAAATCTACCCAAGTATTATTGACAAATTAGTTTGCTAATATTGATTTTCAGAAAGTATTGAAGAAAATTGCGTTTAATAATATGATGCCATTTCTGTCTAGCCAAAATATCTTTTATTTTTTTTAATAATTATTATTATTATTGTTGTTTATTTAATATAGTGCATTTTTTATCCAGTTAGCTATCATTAATATCATTATGTATTTCAGTGTGCATTATACCAAGTATTGGTTTTATTACAATGGAATACAGCAAATATACTTTATTCATTTTGTGTATGACCTATCAAAGACATTCAATATTAGTAATGCTGATGAGTTCTTATTTTTATAAACTTACATGTTTATAGTTGTCCTGTGTTAATGTGTAAGAATGGATTTATTTCATAAGCAGAATTCATGTTATTGAAAGAGATGGCATGAAGTCCAGTGTTTAAAAAATTAGAGTGTGCGTTGAAAATTGATCTTGGGATCTCTGTTACTCCTCATATATGTACAGATGTTATCTGAAAATCAACAGATGAAAATCATTTGTCCTCCATTGATGATACTCGGCTTCATCCTTCTGATTTCAGCTTTCATATTGTTTTATGAAATGTGAAGATGGAATTTAGTGACTTACGTGATTAGTTTTCTGGCTGCAAACTGATTAAACTATAGCTAAATAAAAATTAGAATAATATAACTATCACACAGTTAACTATCTAGATCTAAAGGATAGACAGTTTGCATAAATGGCATGTCAACAAGTTGAATAACGTGAATTGGTGAAACAAAAATCCCAGAGACAGTGCAGATAAAATTCTTGGCATTCATTTTGATTTTTTTTTACTGGTTCTTTTTGTTGGACAAGTATAAATAAATAATGTTCACATATTTAGCAAAATATATTTTCCAAATTGAGAATACTATTTGAAGTTACTGGAATAAACTTTGTCTCCTAATATATATATATATATATATATATGTGTGTGTGTGTGTGTGTATTCCTTAGTGTAATGCACATTAATATGTTTTATTTCTGGCAAATATTCGTATTCACTACGGAGTATTATTACTGGCTCTTCATATTCTATGTTAATAATGCTTTATAGTTTTTTAATTGATGGGTGGCACATATTGACACAATCACCACTTAAATGTCATGGTAATAACAAGATAACATAATAAAAGTAGAACTTTAACAGAACTTATCAAATTATCCAACTATTTTAGAACAAAAACAATCTTCTTTTTCAGCCAGGTATTCATGGTGCTGCATATTGTTTTAATGAGTGGGATAGGGTTATCGGGAATATACCAGAGCTGCAACATCAGATTTACTGAATAAATCAGTACTTATTATGTCAAATTGACTGCATTTTACATTCAGTTGTGGAATGGCTCCAACTAAAATTATATTGTAATATACTTATTATATACTTACACAATTTAATTACATCTAGTGGAGCCGGACAGTCTCTTGTTGACTCTTTTCTACATCCGTGACCTGTATGCTTATTGTATTTAATATCTACTTCTGTTCATGAATCTTCACTTTATATGTCGGCATATATTTGTTTACAGTTCAGAAAATAAAGTCATTGATTCATTAGTTCTTGACGTCTGAAATTCAAAATGAAGTGAACCGAGAATGAATTCATCGACGTCTTTTTAAGAGTGATAAAAAGTTCTTTTGAAATTGTAAGATGGGAAAGATGGACTTTTGTTAAAATTTGGTCAAAACCTGCATTTGTTGGATTTAATAATAACAGTGTCATTAGTGTACTCCACTAGAAATGTTCGAGTCTTTGTTCGAATCCAACCTGTACCTGTGAGTTGTTTCCTAGGTGAGTTACCTGTTGGCTATAAGTCATGCGTTTGACTAGTCCTGAAGGATAAATACACCACTCACTCAATACCATTCAGTGTTAGTAATCTTTTTAACATTGATGATCAATGTTTTACAGCCACTTTTGTGTACACCGTAGGCTAAATGGGCCGAGCGACGTCCAAAAGTAATGAAGCGAAGTCAGATATGAAACATCCTTCAGATATGCCCACGCCAAGATTCGAACTCAGGTGGTAGTGATCTGTGGTCCAATGCACTACCAACTCGACCACATCATTAATCCTAGTTATTATTATCTTGTTTTCTAACAGGTATGGAACTCTTCATATCCCGTCTCATTGAAGTATTATGCCGACATGAAGGAACTAACTTGGAAGTATACTCAATTGTCACAGTTTAACGAATCAGATACTCATTTACTTGTATCTGGAGTACATTTTGGCTCAAACAGCACTTCTGGAGAAATTGTGGTGTTTAACATGACCGGAGGTACGTACATTAAATAGCTGAAATCGGCTAATATTTATAATACAATTAACTAGACTTTGTATCAGAGTTTTGTTTACATGTAAATTTTGCACTGATTATGATTATTTGTACATTATGAATCCTCGGCTATGGTTTTTTTATGTTCTTATGATAAGAAACTATAACCCTCGCCGTATTTTTGGTGATTTTCAGATAAGTTCGAACTTCAGTGTCGAGTCCTTAATAAGCCTTATGACGTGTTTGGAGCTTGGTACAATAACGATTATCTTCTGTCTGGTAACATTCATTGGCAAGGAAATTATACTTCTTGTTCTGTTCTTTGGCTGAATAAGGTTTGTACGTCAAAGAGAGACGTTAGTTGATTGTTGTGCAAACTTCTAAACGACGATTATTACCACATTGGATATCTGAGATTTCACGAAGCTGATTTTTCTTAATTAATTTAAAAAAATTATTATTAAATATGTAATCAGTCTGACTAAAATGAGTGTTTGTTGTTTGGAAGACATCAAATAATTTTTTATACTTTGTTATGATGAAGACAGATAGAACAGTTTTTTTTGGTCAAAAACTCCATACACATGTACATACAATTATGTACAATAGTACTTCACAAAAAACAACAAAACAGTGAGAAGTATAGTCTGTCAGACACATTATTGATTATTCTAAAATTATTATCAACTAATATTATTAGTGGCAAGTCACATAAAGTAAACTGTCTGGTTAATTGAAGTATTAGTTTGTTTTTTCAGTTATTTTCATATTCTTATAAACAGATTTTACTCTTAGAGCTAAATTTAAGAGATTGTTCAACAAACTTTCTGCTTCATCTGAAACTATAACTATTATTGTGTACATAGCACATTTGATAAAATATGTTGTTTATTTTATTAATAACTGAATTATAACAGTTTAAATTTTTATTATTTTAGGCCTCTCAAGCTTTGGAATCAGAACACGAATCTGTTGTAATGTGCTTGTTCAAATTTCTAAACATTAATGCCAGTTCTGTGAGAACAATCATGATGGCTAACTGCCTTGATTCGACCCCTTGTCATTGCTGCTCCCTTCACAGGCAGCAAACAAAAACCGTCGAATGTTCTCAGATCCAACCTAAGCCCAAAAAACCAGCAAGGAAGGTACAACTGTTCTGTGATGGTGAGGGTCGACCGATCCAATTCTTGGAAGTGGACGATGGTTTGGTTGACCAGGAACAGGCCGTTGGTACCATAAAATATGCCGAAGGCTACAGACAGGCTGAAGTTTTTGATGTCGATAAAGTGGATGTTGATGGTGATTCTCAAAGTGCAGAATTGAACAGTGAGCATTTGGTGCATAGTGATTATGGAATCAAGCATTTCCAAGAACAACATTCGGGAGATGAGATCAATCTGACAGATCTTCCGAACTTTTGCGATTATGAGCAGAATTCCTCGAAAGTTTGTGACGATGTTACCAGCAGCAGTAGTAACTCTCTCCAGTCTAGTTCTAGTTGTAGTAGCTTCTCTACCAGTAACATTACGCCATCTACATCTAATAGTGGACTCTGTTCTCTGTGTCAGTGTGCTACAAAAGACAGCATACAAGATAAATATCTTGTGTTCACAATGGGTACAAAGACATACACGCCTCATCAGATTGGCATAAAGCGTATCACAGGTGTTCAGGCCAGTCAGTACTTCGAGGCAATGAGGTACAGAAGAGAGGATGCTGCTCTCCACCGAGGGCCGAGGCTTCCAGACAGACGCAGCAGCGATCTCGAGGAGGGTGTCCAACTGGTCGACATGGAGGCAGAATATCGAGAAGAGCTGGCCAATCAGAACGGAGCAAATAACGAAGAGAAATATGACAGTGTCGATCATCTCATAGAATTACATGGACATATTATCGGCATGTGTCTGTCCCCTGATCATAGGTTTGTTTGGCCAGAGAAATTATTATCAGATAATTATGATGTGTTTGAGTGTGTGTGTGTGTGTGTGTGCATTAGTAATGTACTCCATGATTGTCATGTTAGAGTGGGAGGCAAGAGTTTTTAACTGATTGATTTAGTCATAAATAGGCATCTGGTTATACAGGATCAATCATTATGGATTAACAGGTAATGGGATATTTCTCAGATGTTCATATATTAAAGTTCTTAGAATATCTGCACTTAGATTATCTTTACAAGAACATACCAATTCTAGCGAGAATGATCAGATCAACTGTTAACATCTTGTAATCTAGACAGGTAAACTTTCCCCCTTAAAAATATTCATGTTTACTGAAGAGATAAACATCAATTTGTGATGTTTATTGTTGTCGGGCTAATTAATGATTGAATTCTAACCTAAATTTGGTCAAGTTGAATAAATAACGAAATGTCATCTATGCTAGAAGCATGACGATATATTATTCCTCTTCTTATAGATACCTCTACGTAAACAGCCGACCGTGGCCTAAAGATTATTTTATTGATGACCCGCTGTATCCCCCACCCATAGCCCAAGAAATAGACATACACGTCATAGATCTGCTCACGATGAACGAAGTCGGCACGATGCACAGGTCGCACAAAGCTTACACACCGAACGATGAATGTTTCTTTATATTCCTGGATGTCTGCAAGGAATACGTAGCAAGGTCAGTGCCAGGTTCAAATCCTTGTCTTCATTTGTTTATATACGTGCCAATTTTCTGTGATGTTTACATTTTAACAGTAAACAACTAATACGATTATCGTTGTTGTGTTTGGTTGCAGCGGTGCCGAGAATAAGAGTGGTTATTTGTGGGATCGACATTATGGTGTTTGTTTAGCGACCTATCCTCATACAGACGTCGTGAACTGTGTGGCCTTCAACCCACATGATCAGGAAATGCTGGTGACGGCTTCTGATGATAAAACATTAAAGATATGGAGATCAAGACGAAGAGAAAAGCAACTTCGTAAGAGAAATGCATCCAAACAAACTAGTCAGCACACCGACTGATTTGATAAACTGAAAACAAAATTACACAAGAATGGATTTTTCTTCATGCCAATGTTGACAACCACCACTTCTCAAATTTTTCGTAGTTTACTAATTTAGTTTGTTTAAATAGTAGATGAGTAACAAGTCTTCCAGATCTTGTTGGCCCGGTCTTGTTTTTGTTTACAACCTATTTTGTTGTTGTTATATCAGCATGTTGAGTTTCGATATAGTGATTTAAAAATTACGCATTATGGTTATTGAGTTTTTAGCCAAAACCCTGTTAACCGAGCTTGCTATGCCATCTGGAAGATGCTGAATACAAAACGACATGTTACTACTTCACTTTGAAATATTTGATAGAAGTACTGCACCTGTATGGAGTATGGTGAGTGAGCAAGTGTTGTGTTTAGCCTCTGCCCTGTTCATATCCGAGGGGCAATTTCCTAATGAAGTGAGACGATCAGGCCAAAGCAGTTTATTGAGGGGTGAAACATCCTGTGTTACAATGGGATTCGATTCCACAACAGCTAAACAGTGGTATCATCCTATGTATATAAAAAGGTCACACAACAGATTCTCCGGAATCAGTTAGGATAATCCGGTAGTACAGAGGTTGGGGAGCACAGTGCTGAAAACCTCCAGGTTGGGTTTGCATTGAATTGAATTAAGTTACTAATGTATGTGGAATAATTCAATAGCGAGTTGTTCCACAGCCATCATCTATCCGAAGCGTGATCACTGCCATATGGTGAAACAAAACACTCACTGGTACAGTATTTAGTCTGGGTTAGTACTACACACCTAAAGTTTCTATCCAAATAGTTTAGTTATAAAAACGAGTCCAGTATGACTTCATATAACAGTCACCTACTATTATGTTTTGTGATATGTCTACCTATGTTGACTAGTTGTTGTTTAGAAGCAATAGTTTATACATTGAATTTTGTGTTCTGTCTATTTATTTGTCATTATATCCAGAACTAGTCACATCTGTTTGTTTGTTTTGCTTGATGTTTGTTACTAATGTTAGTCTGAATGAGGTCGAGGATGTGTACCTACCAAGTTTACATATAACTAATGTGACCTTCTGTTGATCGGACAAATAATACCAGCTGATTGTGTATCTGCTTTTCCACCAATTATCATCGATGAAATGAGAAGTTGATTCATGGACAAGATTTTGGAGGTGTTATCTTTATAGGTTCACGTGGAGTCCACGTCTGTTAAACCCGTTTATGTGTTTTCCTGTGTTTACTTGCCAGTTAATAATTTGTAATTGATGTTCATTGAGGAATAAAATATAAAAATATGATTACTAAAAGAAACCATCACACTCACCTCAATTACACAAAGTATTTATCTATGCCATAACTTAATATTTTAAATAAAACTGTATACTTTAAATTGAGATAAACCATAAATTCAAACCCCAATTTATCACCTCAGATCATATTTATGGAATGCACGCAGACAGGCATATTAGCATTTTTTTGGTTTAAACATGCATGCAAAACTAACACGACCAATAAAATAGGAGTGTTTTATTTAAAAGTAAATTTGAACAAAACCAGCTAACTGAGCAGCTGGTACGTGATACCTGATATCATACCAAAGTATACCGTGGTATAGCTTACTTTGGTTGTGACCTTTTATGGTCACAGTATGTACACAGACGCTCCATAGCGAAGCTTCTCAATGGCTGATTAAAGCACTAATAATATTTTTAAAAGATTTTTAAGACAAGCATTTATCTTGCATTAATTTATATACATGAAGTTTTAGTTATACTTCACTACGTACAGATATTAAGTGGTACAAATAATGGTGTATGTACAGATCTAGATGTACATAGTACCCATAAAGGTATTGATATATATACATGTATACATACACAAATGGATGTGGCACAGGTTAGGGTATAGTTAATGCTGGGTTAGCTAAAGTACTCCATTGTTTAATCAGTTAGGCACCAAGACTTAATGTCTAAAGCTTCATATCATATCATAAACTTTCTCCCCCTCTTTATTCTACTCAACTATAAGTAGTTATGATATAATAACAAGGCATAGAACTGAAGGTAACAATGTGTGGGGGTATTTGTGCTTAAGTTTCACACATAGAACCAAAGGCACAGGTTTTGTGGTATAGGTATGTGTGTCTCTCTCTGTGTGTGTGCGTACATGTAAAAGTGTGCATCTGTATATGAGATACGTATTAACTGACCTATTAATATTCTGCCTGTTGGTAATAAATGGAAGCCCAACGCGTGGCAGCATCCACTGGAAGCGGGAATCGTGACAAATTCAGAATCCAACAAAACGTACAAACTTTAAACAGGCCAAACTTAACGTTGCATATGTAACCACGGTCACACAAAGTTATCACCGATATGACACTAACTAGCAGCTTCAATCTATCAACCATTACAAAACCTACTTACATGTGTATGCTGCAACCAAAAAATCTAACATTACAGAAAACACCGACAACATGTCAATGTCTCAAAGTAGCAGTCATCTACAAATATAGAGAAACTCTAAAAATATAGTGAAATCATTCCAGTAATGTATAACATTTATAAACATCATGTAGCCCAACCACAGACGTGTACACACTGTCACAACATGATGACACACACAGTGATGTTTGTCAACTTTGGACACGACACGATATCGCAAATAGCTCGGATGATGGAAAATTTTGAGTAGGACGCTGTGAAAGGACTGTCCGTTTATCATTGCGAACACCAATTAATTACAACAATTCCCCACACTAAGTATCTGACACATGAACCACTACGTAAAGTGACCACAGACAATCATCCATAATGCTGCACAACTAAAGGTAGGAAATGTCAAAGATTCAGTGAAATATACACAACCATAAATATGAAAAACACGAAGAGCCATCATGTTTTAATTATTAACTGGCTTCTGACTTGAATACACCAGCTGGTAGACATCAATAACACTTCTGTACTTCCAGAATGTTTATCAGGTACCAAACAATGATCAGTGAACATACGTAAGTTGTTTATGCAATAACTGATTGATCAATAAATGCACTTCATTATAACAAATTGTTATAAGTTTGTATGACATATAATATAGTATATATCTTGTGTATATACTTTCTACATGATCACGTACAGAACACGATCAGTACTTACAACACGAGTCAAATAACAAAGTTCCGATGATAGAATAACCATCTATATAATACATTGGACAATAAATTTCAGAAATGAACAGAATTATACTGTTTGTAACTGATATAGGATGTTTATTCGTATATGAAAGACAAGGGATACTACTAAGACTGCACGAGTGTGTGTGTATGAGAGTGATAATTCTAATGTACACATCTTACTAATAGGTAATACATCGTAATATTAATTGACCAAACAATCCAGTAATTTTATTGCTCATTCACAAGAACGTTGTGACAAACATTGGGTTAGGAACTGCTAATCCACAGTCAAAACATCACGGCATTAGTTCATGCAGACTTTCGTCCAAATGTTTAATAAAAAAAAAATATGCGAACTGGTCAAAATGAAACGTTCTGAAAACAGTGAAATATATTGATGTCCAATATCAGAGCCACATTTACATAAATTAATTACACTCATTTCTGTTTGTTCATAAACAAAAATAGTAAATCACTTTTAGGTTATTATTATATTGCGTATTAGGATATTTTCTACATCTTGTAATAATGATAATTAGTTTACACAAGGTACTTATTTTACAACTGATGGAACATGTCTGTGAGTATTTTACTTGTTATTTACATTCATAATTGTTGTTATATTACACAGAGGATGGCCATTAATATACGAAATAACAATAATGCCATATCATTATGACAATTAGCACCAATCAGCCATATAAGTGAAGTCCTTAAACATATATTGTTGGAGATCTTTTAGTGGACGATGATCTTTAGGTGGCGTTAAGATCGGCTTCTCAGCAGTAAATTCCTCGTCAAAGTTACTGACATCTTCCATGTGACGTACTGTAGGCTTAAATGGAGGAACTACACGGCGTTGTAACAGGTCCTCCCAGTTGATATGCTGAAAACATATCAAACGTATAAACAGCATATAATCATTAGGACTTCCACAACAAATAGGACTATGTTGGGATGTAAGTCTGGAAAACCAACTAACCTGTAACAATGGGTAGATAACACACACACACACACACACACAGATACACATACACACATCCATGCACACACACAAATATTTAAACAAACTGATAAATACAGACAAAGAAAATAATCTTTACATAGAAGTAGATTACGGTTTAAATAGTTATTACACTCTAGATAACTACATATCTATATAGAGATATGGGCAGCTAAGTAACTAACCCGGAAGAAAGCCTGTTTTTTCACATCTTCAGCATCTCGCTCACTAGAACCTAAACGCTTTTCTGGATTCTTACGCATCAACTGTAAACACAACAAAATAAATTATTAAAAAAATGAAAAACTTCACAGACAGAGGTAACAATGGGATTTGAACCCAGATGTGGGGGTCTGCAGCATAGCACACAACCAACTTTGCTCTAATACCAATATTATTTTCCA
The DNA here is from genome assembly GCA_025642065.1 of Paralvinella palmiformis. Classification (NCBI taxonomy): domain Eukaryota; kingdom Metazoa; phylum Annelida; class Polychaeta; order Terebellida; family Alvinellidae; genus Paralvinella; species Paralvinella palmiformis. The sequence goes on from JAODUP010000159.1 coordinate 566,607, forward strand.
GTCAATGCAGTACATACCCTTCTCATGATGGTAACAGCTTCATTTGATAAGAAGTGTGGATAACGAACCTCTTCATTAACTATAGAATCAAAAACTTCTTCCTCATCATCTCCCGGAAATGGAGACTGGATATCAAGAAGGGAAGAGAAACATTCTGATGTCAGCTTATTTAAATTAATCAATATATGACTGAAAAGCTATTAAATATTACAAACAAATATTACAAAATGTCAAATACAATCATAAATATATTCATATTTATTAACATCATTTTCATTAGAAAATAAAGCATCAAGACTGTAATTTGTATACATGATTATGTACAACACATGTTACCACAAACACATAAATACACAACACAGACACACACAAAGTAAGTATAAGTTCTGTTTTTGGTACACAAACCTAACTTATGTTGTGATATGCTACCACTTAAGGAAATTAGGCATGCAATTACTACACACACACACACACACACACACACACATACATACACACACACACACACACACACACACATAGTTATTTCTCCAAACAACAGTTTCTAAACACCATACAGCCAGAGCACAGCACAACACAACATGTGTGTGCATGTGTGCACATGCACACATATCTACCTAAACCTCTGCAGAAATATTTCATTCCAGGAAAACATCTTTTATTGTACACTCCAAGACAAAGCAACAATAATAATGATTAGTTAGCCGATAATGTTACCATGATAAAGGCATATTGTGAGAGGGGATCATATCTGATATAACATGCTGATAACATAATCTTACTAATACCAGTGGTATCCTTTGGTGTAATGGTGGCTACAAAAATTGTATTATAATATGATTTTGAGTCAGGATATAAACCAAATCACTATGGTGACTCGCAAATATATATCACAATGACTCTAAGAATCATCACACCCTCAGTCATGATACAAATAATTATCATCATCATCATGATCTCCACCAATTATATACTATCCAATTTTCATCTGTTATCAAATTAGAATATATGGAAAGGTGGCTAGCCTCCAGGTATATAGCACTATCTAATCAAAGCCTTCTTTGATGGATGAAACATTCCATCCAACAAAGGCTATAGCCAGATTTAATTTCATATATAAGAGGTCTGCTGTATACTACACCATGTAGCATGGCACTACAACCCCAAACTTCCCACTAACAAAAAACAATACTGTTGTTTTTAATCCTTTTTCAATTACTTGTATTTTTAAATTTTGTATTACACATGCTTATTGTTCTCTTCAAAATACAGCTCATCCATTTTCTCGTTAAATAATATATTCACAAACTTCTCTCAATTCAAAGTTTGACTAAATAAAATGCAACAAAAAACCAGGGATCTTACTGTTTGCATAAAAACTTCTAACCCATAACCTAAAGGCTTACAGAACAATGCTCTGACCATAATTCCATTATATAAAAAATATGTCATCAACAGAAAATATTAACAAACACATAAACTTAGCTACTCTGTGTCTACACTGAATTTAAATCTCTGAAGACACTCATTCATATACAGAGATGAGCCTACTAATGTCACTTGTTTTTGAATGACTTTCTTCCATTTTCAGATAGTTCCATATTTAACAATAATTAACAACAGATCTTCATTAGTACAAGAGGTCCATTTAGCCTATCATGTGACACAAAAGTAGCCATAAAACATCAATCAATCATCATCATCATCATTAGTGCAAGAATAATGTGCAGTGCTTTTGATAACTGTCTCAAAAATGGACTATATTAAATAAATAATAATAATTTTACTAATTTCATTTTTATAATACTTATATATAAAATTATATATCCCTGGCATATATTTATAGAGTATCAGAAGATTAAAATATTAAAATTTCTACAGGTGTGTTTGTTTGATTAAAAAAAGATTAATAAATCATAATCTACCACAAACTAGGAATTTGTAAATGTAAACCAAATTTCTTAATACAGACCCGAGTATTATGAAATATCAGAACAAATTCAGGACAGAATTATTATTTTTAAATCACACAAAATAAATCAGTTATTTATCATCATGAGTGATTAATATATATCAACATATACAGCTTGTTGGCTGCCAATAGACATCACAATAGCTTTGGATATATTGTTTATTCCAATGGCAGTTCAAGTTTGGAAATTGACACAAATCAGGTTTTTTTTGCTACTAAAACATCAAAATGAAGCCCTTTTATCATGAGGTTTCCTCGCATCATCAACTGTAGTACATTTTACTGTCCTTCATACATGGTATTCTAAAATTTAGGATTAGTTTGTTAAGAAGAATGTAATTTTGATAGTCTCTAACCTGTTAATGAAGGTATGGACCTATCTTGGTAACAATATACCAGATCTTCAAGATTTTTTGAGGAATTATATCATATATGACTACAATGAGATAATTTGGGCATCCCGATCCTTCCACTGAGTGTACAATAAAACTAATGACCACATTTATGTTACACACAATTTCTTACAATTGCTCAGACTTTATCAATGCTCTAGAACAGAGTTAATTTTTGAATCAGTGAATTGTCCAGTGAAGATGTGGATCCTTACAGTGTGGAAACTGTTATTGTAAGTTTATTGCTGTAGACTACTTTAACTATATATTTTATAATAGTACAACAGATAGGCAGACACACAGATTGCAACAGACAAACATTTATACTGACAGATCTTAGACAATCAAAATTAACATAAGAAAGATATCTGATCACACACACACACACACACAGCCATTTACAACTTACCTCTCCCACGAGCATCTCAAATATCAATACACCAAGACCCCACCAATCTACTGATCTGGTATATGATGTTTCGGTCAGAACTTCAGGTGCCAAGAACTCTGGGGTACCACAAAATGTACTGGTACGATCACCATATCCCATACCTTCTTTACACAAACCAAAGTCGGCAATCTTCACAAAGCCTTCTTCGTCTAACAACAAATTATCCAACTTCAAATCTCTGTAAAACAACACAATACAGTGGTACCTCAGTAAAAACTTTACCTCACTCAATAAGACTAGGATTATACAGAGGTCATATATCAGTCACAATACGACTAGGATTACACAGAGGTCATATATCAGTCACAATACGACTAGGATTACAGAGCTCATATATCAGTCAGACATAAACCATAACTAATTTAATTTAGCCACCATTGAACTAAATATGATTGTACATTATACTATTAAAACAGACAACATATTATTAACCGAATATATCACGTATTATATTACCAATACTTGCTCTATATTTCGGGATCATCATAGAGATCATTAATTGTATTTAAAGACAGTAAAATCCAATGTTGCTTCAAGTTTTAATAATACAATATTCCTTTGTTTAAACCAATATTTTTTTATCTATAAAATCAACATTATACTAATAATATTTATTAGGACTCGGCAGATTTTCATACAGGTGATATGCAAATCAGTTATTATTATTATTTCTATTTCCATAAGAGTCTATTATCTTCACACAGTTCATCTCTCTATATAAATAAGAGTATGTTTACTATGTACCTGTAAACAATTTTGTTATTGTGTAGATACTGCAGTCCAAGAACGACGCAAGCTGCGTAGAACACACCACGTTGTTCAGTAAAGATATCGTTATGGATGTGCATCATCAAGTCACCTCCACAAGCATATTCCATCACAAAACATACGTGATCCTGAAACATGCCAACAAGAATATGTTACATACAAACTGGAAATATTTAATTAAAATTAAAAGTTCAGTGGACTTAATTGTTCAAGCTTAAGAACTAATGACAGTTTACATACACAAAAAGTAATCGAATTTATCTTATGAGCACTATTGCACAATACAATAATTAGTTATTTGAATCAAAACAAACTACAGTTGTAGGCTGTCTTGCAGAAGCAGCACATGTATTAGATGTGTCATCTACAACTAATTATCTTTAAAAACAAAACTGTGAACAAGTCGAAATAAACAAAATATTTGTTCCAGCTGTAAATTATTGGCAAAGACCATTTTGCCAGAAAAACCGATATTCACAGTTCAAACGCACCATTTCTCACATCTGTCAGGTAATTGTCTTGTCTAGGTAGATGCTTTTAATACTTATTTATTTCTTCGGTAGGAGAATACAATTAAAACCAACAGAACAAGAATTAATGACTAAGATACACTTTATGAAATAAGTTAAATATACTTTTATAAAAACAATATATCTGAGATCACTCTCTCTCTGGAAAAGATGAATCTGACAATAAGATGATTACCTTGGTTTGGAAGCAGGCAAATAAATTGACTAAGAATGGATGTCTGACAGAGTTGGCTACTTCAAATATACGCTTCTCTGACATCAGACTCTCAACCTCATCACGGGCGATTATATCACCTTTCTTTAATGCTTTGATGGCAAAATATTCTTTGGTGGCTTTATATTGTGAAAGTATCACCTGGAATATGATTATACACACACACACACACACACATTATATATATATATATGTGTGTACATTTGATGGAAATAATATTATATCAAGTGAGACACACACACACAGACACACACAAATATACATAATAAATGACTAATGTATATTTAATTAAAAAACAAAAATAGTTAACAGAACCATAACTGACCATTTACACAGATGTTAGGCTTATTATAATTTCAGTTTAAAGCTTTACAAAATATACTTACTTTGCCAAAATGTCCTCTACCCAGGACAGCAATACATCTGAATTGATCTAAAGATACTTGTTGAGCTGTGGAAAACCTGTTAACAAAGAGAACTAGAGAAGTTAGTTGCTAGCAATCATGCTGAGAATCCACTATAATTCACCAAATCAATAACACACTTATTCTATGAATCTATGAGATACAAATAAACATCCGACATGCTAATATAATATATAAACTATAAGGTCAACCAGTCAGACATCAGATAATGTAAGCAATCAGTCATATTAAGAATAGTATATTTACTAACCCTGTTTCTTTATTGTTATAAATACGATTAGGCTTCTGAGGTACTGGAGGTGGAGATGGATAATATCCTGATATTGACTGTTTTGAGTGTTTTGGTGGTATTGGCGGTCGCTGGTCAGGCACTTGTCTCGTAACGTCATTATATCTTATTGGTGTTTGCGGACTCGAGCCTATGACTAAAGATTTATCAGGTGAACCATCATTCGGCAAGAAGTCAAATTCTCTGGAAATCATCTCCTGAAAACGACATCGAGACAAATCTATAAATAGCAACTGTTTAGCTACTTTGTTTATAAGCTACATTTTTCTATTAGTTATAATAACCAAAGCACAAATAAGATGATGATTGATGTTTTATGACCACATTTGTGCACATGGTAGGCTAAATGGGACAAGCAACATCCGATGGTAATATAGCAAATTCAAAGATGAAACACCCTCCAGCTATGCCCACATCAAGATTTGAAGTCAGTTGGTAGTGATGTGTGATCTAATGCACTACCAGTTAGACCATAGAGTCACGAGAGCACAAATAAACAAAAACAACATTAAATTTTTCACTTTCATACATGTGCCTAATACATTAAAGATGCCTTTTTTCCTGTATCTTTTCATTCTGAATTTTTCTGACTTCCAACCTAACCACTTACTATTTGTGAAACTGATCTGTAGAAAAAATTACATTGTGCTAAATCATATATAATATAATTATTGTATTTAAAGACAAAGAATGACGTTCACAGTCGTGAACGTAGCAGGGAACCAGAAATATCCATCTCGATATTGAAAGTACATAATTAGATATATATATTTAAGAATAAAATGTACACAAAAGAGGATATTAAGGGTTTCCTGATGACAGAGTAAAATGTAATCAGTTCTACATTTATCAGTAAAGCTACTGGGATAGATGGTCGAGATGAACTAGCTAATAAAACCTGATAAGATGATCACACAGATACAGCTAACATTGGCAACTTTCCCCAGATCTGTAGATTTATAGTGTAGTGTATTATCATCCAGCCTAACAGATTGCCTTACATTATTTGCCCCAATTAGACACACACATTTATAAAATTTATGTAATTTTCAAAAGCATATTTCTTTTCAGTTATCAATATTATTCAATATCAGAAGAAGATTAATAACAAATCTAGCTACTGATGAATAATCTATAAAATCATCTATACTAACCCTAACATCCTCCATATCCGGCGATAATCTTGGCAGTACTGGAGGAGGTGGTGAGCTAGGTAGTGCTGGTGGTATATCTCCTTGGTTATCTGGCATTTCTGTGTTTTTATGAGGCGTCAGCTCAATACTGTCATGTGACAGGCCTGGCGCTGTCACTTGGTTTGGACTAGGGGTCGGTTCATCGAAGTTGATCTTGTTTATGTGAGTTCTTGCCTGGTCTGAAGTTGGGAAATAAACAGTTACTAACGAATGCTGGGTCAGGTGTTAAATGTGGTTCAAGCTGTAATTTAGTAACCATAGACTAATATACTGTAGATTGGCAAATGTTGAAGATCATACTAAGTTGGCTAATTTGGCTAATGGCAAAAATCAACAATTTAAAATGATGCCAACATTTTCCGTTTTACGGTATAACACACAATCTTAAATCTCATCGAACCAAGAATTCGCCAAATTAAAATGCTGACATCTAGTCCAGATTACGAAATTTGCCAACTTAATACATAGCCATCACTTTCAAATTTACACATTTGATCTCCTCCTGGCTGAAATGTATTAACTTTATAAGTTGAAATACAATTACCAGAGTTTGGAATGGCTGGCAGTGGGGTAGGACTAAGTGTGTTGGCATCGGAACAAGCATTAACGACAGTCAAACGTGACATAATTAATCTTGTCCATGTGGCAAAATTAATGTTTGCTTGATTTGGTCGTGGGACATCTTTTCCTAAAATGGAAGATTTGTAAGAATGGTTAGTTTACGTGAAGATTGAACAATTCTAAATGAGCCCATTATTACAATCTGACATTTAGAGAATCATCAATGATAATTAACATTTTAAACGCTTTACAGTGTTACAGTACAGGTCCACATTGTACAAATAAACAAAAACATTTAAAGCTTTCTAAACAAATATAACAGTTGATGGTTTACCTTTATGTTTGGGAAATATCTTTTTTTGTCGTTCTAGTTTTGGTCTTCTTGATATGACAGGATTCATCAAAAACTTGATCTATAAAGAGAACATACCATCATTATCAATAACCATGTAGATCAGTAGTAACAATGATCATATTAAAAATTATATATTAGGTGTTTGATGACACTTTATAATATTTCTGTTTATATTTTGTTTATCCATAACAGTACCAAGATGTAAACATGTATCCAAGTTCTTATTTGATAAGCATATGATATGATTAAACAAAACGACAATGTTATATATCATACATACTCTATCAAGAGGCCTGCACAGACTGCCAGGTAAAAATATTATCGGTATATATGGAAAATTATTTATGTTCAGGAATGAAATATGAGTAAAAACTACTAAAAAGGCTGGGGAAAAACATTTAGATGAGAGAAAATGTGGTTCTGAGGGAGAACCAGTTCTGTAGATTGTACCATTTTGTAAACTGTATGATACTGCTGAGTCACTATAGTGGACAATGAAGACAGTGTTTAGTGAAGAAGTAGAAGAAATACGTTCAAACAAAATGTTCTAGTCTATTATACAACATGAAAAATACACTAATCTGAAAAAGGTGCCGTAGTTGTTATATGGCATACTAAAAAAATACTAATGTCAGGCTAGACACTTTATATATTTTTGGATAATAGTATTTTACCTGATTTTCAGTTGTTTTATATCAACCAATTCCACCACATGCTATAATGAAGATCTATGTAAGAATTATGGAACATTTTGCCCAGCAAATGTAATCAGTAAATCTTCTTGTTTTCCCCCCATAAAGTTATGCAGAGAATAAATTATTCTGATATACAAGGCTGGTGTGAGTATGTTCTACAGACAAGTGAACAGACCTATCCTAACAGATGTAAACTGGCAGCCATTGGCTTCATATTAGTTATTCTATGTGCAGGTTTTACACGGAACATCTCTACTGAAAGAAATCTGACTTTACATAAGTAGCTCTTCAACTGGGAATAGGAAAGGAGAAGAACCAAATGGTTTTATTTTAGCATATTTTGGGTATATATAGTTTGGAACAGAGTACCTATATTTTTGACTTAACATTGTTATTTAATTATGTTATATTCCTACTTATAACTTTTAATGTATAATAGTCACTCAGTCACTGTCTCACATCTGACAGTTAGCTTTAGATATTTTTATAATTAATTAGAGGTTTCATGTACAGTGACAACATATTTAAGGAAGAAGACAGTGGCTAACTTATTGCAAATTTTATTGAAAACCAGAGTGAAGAAAGTACCAGATCATTCTGATTGGATATATATATATATATATATATATATATATATATATATATGCAGATTATTTATATATGCAGATTGTTTATGTAAATATATGTGATGTAGTGTTATAAAATTGACAGTTCTGTTTTAATAGAACATAAAAGGTACCTTGTCATAAATATTTAAATAGACAGGAGTTTAGGCCTAAAGTGAGAACCATATCCCAATATTAATCTAAAATGTGTCTGAGCTGAATGCACATAAAACAGCTTGTATATATCACACTTAAGGTGCTACCAATTTAAACAAGTAATGGATTACCTAAATAACATCTCCAGCCTTTTCAGTAGGGAACAGAGTAGACGACCCCTTACAAAAAGTAGGCATCAGCTCACCTGTGGTGGCCTATAAAAACACCCCAACGCCATTGCTGGAGGGAGGTATGGATACACAGAGGGTGTAGCGGGTAGTGAAGGGCTGGCTGTGGGGTAGTGCTAGTCACGCTAGCACAATAGTGGTCCTTCTCTATTGGAAGGGGGGGGGGGTATTAGGAGCTCTTCCCTGAAAATGGAGTAATTGGTGCATGCTAGGCCACTTTTTTTTCAAAACTGAAGTAACCAAATGATTTTTCTGCTGATAAAATAGGTGACGAGGGACTGTAAAATAGATAAAATAAAGGGTCGGACATCGGCTGCTATTGTAAAGGCTGCATCTCATCCTGACAGCTAACGTTGAACCAAAACATCAATCACAGAAATAACAACAAGCTAAACACCAAATGACTTACATAAATAACAACAATAATAACTTACTTCAGCAAACAATATGCCCTGTGGTTCTATGTGTATAGCCATGCCATGTCGCTGATCATCAAGAAAATCTTCAAGACGTAAAAACTTCACACCACACATCCCTCGATGATCCTTCCAGTGGATAGTTATCTCTAATTCTCGTGACTGAAATGATAATAATTAACAAAACAATTAAAAATAAAATTCTGACCAAAGTGATAACTCTGTAAAGTGTTGTCTTTAAATGATACAGGTTTAGAGATCTGCACCACTAAATACACACACACACACACACACACACAGTCTAAAGTAGATTGCACCATTTCAAATATGTTTATGTAATGTGTTGAACTATATCAGCAAAAATCCATGCTTTAATACAACAAATATTTACCACCGAGCAATCAAAATAACTGTTTTTTTTATTATTAAACAATGTTTATTATTAGTGATAATCTGTCCTTCACCTACAGTTTGGGACATTTTGTTTTTTATATGTCAATTAGGATCATGCTCGGATGGTCTTGTGCTTATCGAAACAAAACAAAAATATTTGACAGAAAACACCTTTTACTTCATATGCTTGGTGGCAAGTTGCAAGATTCTGCATAAGCCCTTTAAATTACATTTGTTTTAAATAAACATTTACTAACAAGCTATGACTGACCCTGTCTAAGTCAAAATTAAACCTTTGATCCCAACACTGTTGACTACAGATTTTATACGATGTCTGACCAACTTGTTGATTATCAAGTCTTAATATGGCCATCACCTCACCTGAAAATATATCAGACTCGTTTGAGACATCAGAAATGATAAGAGAGGAAAGCTCTCATTAATAAATACAACACAGAGAACCGGACATAAACCATGCCACGTAATTAAATTAGCACTTCATCTCTAAACACAAAACAATAGCCTGTGGGTTTATAAATGGTCATCTGTATCTACGTACACTAATCGAACAAAAAAACAGCGCTATATTTAAACTTTTAAATTATGCCTAACAAATGATAACAACAACTTACTAGACAAGTCTTCTCTGAAGCTATATTTACTAGAAGCTTTGCCATGGAAGCTTTTGTTTCCTTTAATCAATGTTTTACTTTCATTGGGACTTCCATAACAACTAGCACTACGTTGGGATGATAATCTGTTTGGAGTGTCCTCCAGTAAGTCTTGACAACCAACTAACCTGTAATGATGGATAGATATGACACACATGTACGCACACACACACGCACACACATACAAATAATTACAAATTATGATAACTAGATATTAATACTTAGATAATATGGAGGTAAATGTACAAACTTCCAGTAAGAAAAACATTTGCATCCCAATTTGGACAATGAATTTGCTGTATATGTTCGTATCTCTTTCCTCCTGTGTGTGTGTGTGTGTGTGTGTGACCTGCCTATACAGGTTCTGTACACCCACCTAACATGCAGTTTACCAGTCAGAGCAGCAGCTTTACCAAATGTAGACACCTGCTGTTTACTGATCGTATTACTAGTCCTGTTAGACTGCGATAGAGGACAGGATGTATTGAGCTCTTGTCTAAGAGCTTCCTTCAGATTACTATTTATGTCTGGTGATAACTCATCGATACGCTTCTCTAAAGACATCCGCAATAAAGACAGTTTACTACTGGCCACCTGGAAATTGGTTGTGGCCTACAACAATAAAAAAACATACCTGTATTAATACACATAATACTGGCATCTTATTTTCTTGTAATAAATCATAAGAAAAATACTTGTTAGCAATAATAATATTTCTATTTACATAAGCTAGTTACAAATATATTTTGAAAATACAGATACCTGTCCATATATTAAAATAAAATATAAGTACTGGTATGATTAAAAATAATTATAATAACAAGTATATATATATATATATATATATATATATACAAAGTTGTGGCCAAAGGTTTTCAAACAGTTTCAGAAATCACCATTTACATATTTTCCTTTTGTTTTATTTGGGTTTCATTTCAAATGACACAGCCATATGAATAAGTGCCCTCTAACTTGAAAAACATCAGTATATAATTTTCTAAATCATATTTTCGTGTCTATATAAATTGAGCATTTCATGGATGTGCCTTTATCTTGGGACTCCCATTTTTGCTGAACTTCTTTGTGTAGTTTAAATACCTTTCGACACATTCCTTACGGGACAAATATCAACAGACTGTGGCTGCTGCCAGTCTAAACCATTGATCTCACTCTATAGGACGATATATTGGTTGAAGCAGACGGATGACCAAGAGTGGTAGCCTGGTTTATCGGAATGTCCGGTGGCCATCCCCGATCATGTGTCTAGCAGAATGAAGGAGGTTTTAAATATCCACCACACACCATCAGGTGGTAAACCATCGGATGGATCATCCATCTCAGTACCAAACCTGTACTGATGCTTCATTTGGAGCATAACATAGTTGGCATTCCATTCCTCTTCAGTTTCTCTCCTCACATTTTGTTCGAGAATAAAAGTTTAAATCTATTCTCTATGGACCAGATAAACCTATTCTAGAGCTCCACATTCCAGTCCTTATAAACAGTGGATCTGGGTAGACATTTCGCCTTTTCAGGTGGAACATCGAAAGGCCTTACATGGCCTCAGTCCATGTGTTAGCATACTATGACAGTTTGTCCTTATTGAGACACTGATCTTATTCAGCATATTTAGTTATTTTATGCTGACCCTGACATTATATGAGCTAAGTCTTCTCCAAATCTCTAGGTTATTTAGATGATCTCTCTCTCTCTCTCTCTCTCTCTCTCTCCTCTAGCATTAAAGCAGTTACAAGTTTTGCACTTGTTAGATTATTATTCATCAATATACATAATCATAATGTTTAAATTTAAATCTTGCATCCAACCTCATGAGTACAAAAAGGTTAACACAAGCTTCTGTATCATGGAATCTCCTTTCTTTGTTCTGTGTATAAATAATACTCTACATATTGTTTCTGTCTTTAATATTTATATTTTATCAACATATTCCATTATATTTTCTTAATCTTTATTTAAAGTTTAAAAATTCCCCAAAGCTAAGCTGTCCAAACACCTTTGACCATGATTGCAGGTTAATACTAGATAAGATATCAGATTATAACCTCTTGTAAAGCCTTTTTATCTAGAGATTTAGATTGTTGTAATAGTTTCATGGCATTTTTTGATCCTTCAAAAACAGCAGACTCTATCCTGATATGATGACGCAACTCCTCCACTCGTAACTCTACAGGGGTCATTATATCTTTGTGGGTTACTGGAAATATAAATAATAATACACATAATTGATAACACACACACACACACATAAACACTATTAATAAAACAGTATAAACATCAATTTTGTTTAACTGGTTCTGTGTTAACTTTAAGAAGCCACACCTTCATGTATCTAATTAATCATGAAACCATTGAATTAATTATTTTCTCCCGTCAACTATGTTTGTGATTGTATGTAAACTAGGATTATGTGGCATGACTCATACAAGTGAAATTATGAACACAAAGTCCACGACAATTTACTATGGATAACAAAAATGGTCTATATATATGACTGATATGGTTTGGAAATAAACATAACAGTTTTAAATTAAAATGGAAACGTCGCTGCTTATGACCGTTTTTGTGCATACATTAAGGCTAAATGGCCCACTTTACCTACACAGGTAATGAGATCAAATTAAAGATCAAACACCCTTCAGACATAATTAGGTTGGGATTTCAACCAAGCTGCTACAGATCTGTGGCCAAATGCGTGACCAGTATTGAGTCTGTAAGTATTCTTAAAAACATGGTGAAAAGGAATAATATACAAGATTAAATAGAAAGAAGCCATGACAGAGCATTAACAAGAATAAAGTGATGGCTCCTTTGGCAATGGTTAACTGTGTTTGTAGAGATTTGTGAATATGTAAAATTATGAAATATGAAGGAGTTTATCAAAATACTAACACTCATGAACGGAAAAAAGCTAATTTCTGTGAAATGGGAAATGTCAGCATGCAAACAGCTGTTCAGGTACATTTTTTCCCATTATCACCCAAGACAGCTTTTTTTGTTCATCCATCAATAACCTCCATCAAATATTTTTGCAATTAGGTATTATTAAATTCTAGGATTATTTCTTATATATGGCATGATTATGAGGTTTGATTAGGTTTACTTTACTTTATATAAATAGCTGAAGATTATAAAACCGAACACATACGATCCGCCGACTCGGCATTTCCTCGTTCTTCTTTCTGTTGCACACGCAACATCTGCATACGTATAAACTCTATCTTTTGTTTAGCATCTTGCAGCATCTGTTGGGCATCAGCTAACAACTTCTTATCCCTCGAAGGACCATTACTGTACATCTCTATCATATTCTCGGCTCCCTGCTTCACCTGTCGTAAACAAAATGCGATATTAACACAAGACAATAACAGGTACAATTACATGAAAATTGGATTCTTAGCTTTATCTGTTGCATCTCATTGTAAATATGATCACCTTAAGTTCTATATCAAGTCGTTTCTCTAGATGTAACAGTCTCTGAGATATGGGATCTCTATCTGGTGTTTGTCCATCTCTGTCTGGTGAATCAGTGTGAACTGAAATACAGACACAAACGAATCATTATTATTATTATTGTTGGAAAGGTCAGTTATGAACAACTGACTGTTCACCTGCCAATCAGTATAATATAAAATTCCATAAACCTGTCTAGAATACGGTAGTCTGATTTTAAACAATAGTCTGGAGGAATTAGATTTCGTTCGAGAAGCTAGCATTAGTAGTAATAGGAATTTCAGTATGGACAGTATATTAAGAATAGTGTTAAGCAGGGACATAATGACTGCACAAGCTATACACTAGGTGTAGCTGGTGCGACATAAACATGCGAGTTTTAATGTGGATAATGAGGAAAAAAGTAGCCATTAATTACGCCCTCACCCGCCTATACAGCACAGAACAATTCAAGACCATGAAAATTTCTATTGGAGCCACCTGTCACATAGCATTAATACACGACAGTAGTTTTGTTTTTAGGAAAATCACAACTTTAATCATCATTTTCAATATTTACATAAACCATATTCTTCTATGTATACCTTGCACTTTTCCCTCAACTTTTTTCCTGGTATGTTTTATGGGTGTGAGGTATACACCATAACTAAATGTGTCCAGATTTTAAAAGAAAATAGAGACAGAACTCTCTGCCAGGGGGGTGGTTGTCATGTGTTTCTGCATACGCAATGATACGTAGCTTTACTTTTGCAGTATATGAGTTTCTAACTCTACCCATGACATTGTCAATGACTGGCTAGGATTTGCATTGCTGTTTAAAATACTGTAAACTTGACTAAACTGTGTTCATGGTTATTATAATAAATCACTTAATTTCTTTGTTAGTCTGATTATTATCTTTTATCACTTTTAATTACCATATGATCAAAAGGATCATTATACAAGGTGTGGACTTAAATCACTACCGTAAAAAATTCACTTATAGTATACATGCATCATATTTCATCAATTAGTGATACAATCAAAATCACTACTCACAACTGAGACAAGTTTGTTTATTAATTATAACATCAAAGCAATTACGAACAGCTTTTGATGTTTTTGCAGAACACAGGAACAAAATCCGTATTTATATCTAAGGAAGCCATTATATGTGGAGGGTGTATGTCACTAAACCTCTAACAGCTGCTGGTAATCTAGAGACTGTTGATTCTCCTGGTCATCCGGTGGGTGAAAACTGAGTGGAGCATATTACAGAAGATGTGGTAAGCAAGTCCAGTTGGAGATTTTCCCCGTTTTTCCTGCGCATCATACACCAAAACTAGGTTTTTCCAGACATTTTTCTGGTCAATAAGGGCTACGTGTTATACACGAATGTGCTGTATACATGGAAGAATACAGTATGTATGCTTTCAAATGTGAGGGATGTGTCAGGAAAAGGTGTACAGAAGGATGGCCCCATAGTAATTGGTTATTTGGTGTGCTTTTTGTATCACAGAGTCCATGTGTTACAGTTCCCGATAAAAATACAACAAGAACAGTAATAAATGATAGTATATTAAAAGAAACAGCTCAATTTCTAAAACTGCCACAAATTCAAAAGATCAAAAGTCGAATGTACTGTGAGAGAGTAATATACCGGAACAAAAACTTAATATTTATGTGCCGCCTTATTACATGTAGGAAGACAAGGTCAGCTATTCCAGAAATCTCAAACCACAGATGTTTCAAATATAACAGAACACTATACTTCTACACGAGGAGATATTCATCTTTTGATCTGTTCTCATTCTTAAATTTAGTTATATAATAATAATAATATAAATATTAATAATAAAATATATTTAATAGAGGCATTGTATCTAGTAAAATAATAACGCTAATTTACTGCTTTTATGTGTACATACTTACACTCTTCTAATAAGTATTCAAAGAGTATAAGTAAGCTTCTTTTATCATTTCAGGTAAAAACTTTGGTAAAAAAGTGAATTAAAGAGAGCACATTTATATGCAAGTCATATCATATATAAACAATCAAAGTTAGAAAACTGTCCATGACACTGATTAACATATTTCAAGAGAATTATTTCTTAGGTTTAAATGGTTTTCTTTTTAGAAATAGAATTACTGCCACATTATCTTTATACATATTATTATTATACAGTTCACCACACTTAAATAATATTTTCTCCCTATTTAAAAAAGCCCTAGATAAACACACACACCACACCACACACACACACCATACAAGGGTTGACTAGTAACTTATAGGTACAAATGACAATAAGATAAGGGGGTGGTGCCCTTCTGAAAGCTCTGTGCTATCGACAGACAGGTTAGCTCAGTAAACATGAGAAGATCATAACACGATACTGTCTCTCATCCCAGATCCATCTCATATGACACTTACAGAAGATGATCAGAAAAGCACACCATATATGCATGATGTCTCATGGAATATTGACAATAATCACGAGAACTCACTTATCATAAACATCATTGCAACTAAAACAATTCTAGATTTGGCTTAAGATGCTTCTCTGAACATATTCAGTCTTTGGAATTATTTTTCATTCATTTACAAACAGTCCTCATATATTTAATTAAATGTAACTGGAATTGCCATTTTAAGATGGCATAGTATTATTCATATTTACATTGGAATTATTTTTATTGGAGTGTGAGATATAATTATGTTATATTATAAGATTTGCCGTAATGGGATCATATAACTTACGACCTGCTAGCCATGAAAATACTGTACAATTTTGCAACACTATCAGCTCCCTTGGGGGTGGGGTATGTTTTTTTAGGGACACATTACAAGACCAATAATCACTGAGTCATTGACAGTATAATAATAATAACAACAACACACATAGTCAGTCTAAAACAGGACATGTCTAATATATTTTGTTACAATTATTATTGTTGTTGTTTATTTTACATCAATAAGAATCACCTCCCTAGAGCCAGCTATATATCTCAATATCAAGCTAGACTCACTTGGCAAAATTTTATATTATATATATATATATATATATATATATATATACATAATACACACACACACACACATATACATATATCTGTGTGTGTGTGCGTGTGTGACAACATCAGATGTACATCTCTGTTGACATTACTAGTCTAAATACAAAATGTTGTCTAACAACATTAACATCAAACATGATATACTTCAATATAATACCTTCTCAGTAAACCTAATGACTGCTAACTAAAATATCTATCGCTAATAACCTTGGAGCAGGTGTATCTAGTCTATTAGTGACCGTCCCCCCTCCCCCACATACTTATCAGATTATCAATATAATTATCACAACTATGTCCTGGTGTCGGGTCACATATATGAGTCACGTAATTGTTGACAATATCACTTACTAAGAACTATCACTTCCTACACACACACACACGCGCGCGCGCGCGCGTACTATGAACTATGAATGATAACAGACTAAAGGACTTTTTACAAGTCAGTAATCCGGAGTGAAGTGATCCAGAATAATAAACAAGTAACCTGGATAGTAAAAATAATATCTTTTCTTATCCAGTACAGCACCTGATTATTAATACCCGGTAACTGAATAATAATAACCTGACAAGTGTATCACCTATAGCCCCCAAAAGTAGACCACAAAATAAAGATCCCAAAATTAATGGTACAATTATTCTGTACACTGCAGTAAATTTTTAAGTTTACTGCTTATGTGAGTGAGTCAGTGAGTAAAATGGTTTGACCTCGGCACAGGTCACACCTGGGACATGCGACTGAGGGACAACACCTTGTTAAACATCCCGTAAACATAGGTATGAGTCATATTTCAAACTGACAATTTGGAGGTTTGTAATGCAACACTCAAACCACTGCAATATCAGAGAGCCTACACTGCTAATGTGAGTCATCTAAACCAGTTTTTAACTTTAATGCAAACTATCTAGCAGAAGTTCCATGTTATATAATATAAATTAACTATAGATCACAATAATGCAGAGTTCAGATTTGTTTCGTAAAAAACTTCAACCTATCTTCCCAGTTTTGCCACTTTTTGTTTTTCTACTTTTAGGTGTATAATTTACAGAATGTGATCATTTTGTCTGACTGATACCCAATGAAAAATTAAACGTCTGAATACATACTATATATAGTATGGAAACAGTGGTTGATAAAGTTCATGATGGCAAAAGTTTTCAATTTGATACGTCAAATAAAGTATTATGTTAATTTCACCCGAACTTTGTATAATTACTTGCATCTATTGATGGACTTGATCTAAACCTGACGATGTAGTAGAATGTTTCCCAAAATATCCCTAAGGCCCAACAAATGTTGGTTTGAGTTGACTTATGTTTGTAAATAATGATCTTTTTCTTACTCTTGTATAAAACTGAAAACAAACATGGTACACTGGATGGCATTTTTATAGCAAAACATGAGAACTGTCGGCAAATCTGTGCTAAGCGGAGAATGTAGATAAATAAAGTTACGATAAAAGACTAGGAATTAAATGATCACAGCCAAGATTAGGCTGGGTTAAAATAGAAGTTAAAACATCTCGACTTTAATTATACATGTTCCCGTATTAACATTTAAATAAAAGATTCTACCATTAATCTCAACAAATTATAAACTCACAAATGTCCGTTGATGGACATATTAACAGGCTTCAGATATTTTGTGGATCAATGGCAAGAACAATAGACTGATCAACCATGGACTGGCAATCTTTGAGAGCTTCACATTGTTGTTACTGGAACTCCTCTTTATGGCCAGCCTCAAGCTGAAGTCTGTTAGTGTTACAAATTACTGTTTAATAGTAAAAATAATGTTGTTGCCCACTATCTACAATGGATCTTAATACATGACCGCAAGACTTGCAAGAAAAAAAGAGAGCCCAAACTACAAATAATTCAGATTATATGATTTAGGGATTGACTAGTGTCACAATGTCATAAATTTTGACTAATACACGATCTAAAACTAAATTTGACATTTAATGGCTATTGTATGAAGAACTTTCCCATCAACCCAGTGTCAAAATGCTTCTCTCACATATATAAATAGGTTAAAAAAGCTGGATAATAGGAGCCCATGAGCAGTTGTATTTGTTCAATATATCCAAAACAAGGGCCGAATTGGGCACATAAAAAATAAGGCCTCAAGCTAGTGTGTCAGAATTTAGCTGTTCAAGATATGAACACAGACATAGTGCAGATTCTCCTTCAAGTTTTAACTCCAGCGAAGGCACATGACTTGCCATACCATTTGAATAAAAAACGCTTTCAATATCTCATTAACCTCTATAATTACTAAGAAAGATTTGAAAAAATATACCTTGAACAACACTTACAAAAGATGGGTTTTTGATATTTTTTTCTTCGTATATTTCAGAATCAGTAAAAATACGACCCTTCAGCTTGTTGCCTCTGGCTGTGTGGAGGAATCTCCCAAATAAATAGACATTACAAATATGTCCATTATTGTACAAAGATGAGCTAACATAAACCACCCCTCACAGTATCTGCTAATATTATCCTCCTATAATATAATATTCAACACCTGTCTGGTAATAAATATTAATAACAAAGGTATCAAGATAAACACTATATGACATATTTATGTTAGATATTCTCTTACACGTGTAACAATGTACTGAAGAATCACAACTCCCACAGATCATCCATCCACTTCACAAATTGATCCTGCTCTTTAGAGAATCAATTTCCCAAACAGTTTCAAATGTTACCATCTAATTACTCTTGTTTTAAGTATGAAAATTCCTTGCCAGTTCGCAGGCAGTGCCACACAAGGCCACATTACTATATCCTCATAGAAGTAAGGCTACAGCATTATCCATAGTAACAGAAGGGAATGGATGAGGTTAATGACCTGGATAAACGTCAGTGATTTTAGCCAAGAACTGGATCAGGACAAGGGCAGCATCTGACTGATAATGCTGAAATAGTTCAATGCTTGTGAAGATATTTACTTTGTACACGTATTCAAATAGCTAACATCTATTAAATACAATGATCTATTGTCTCATAAGTATTAAGCTGTACAGTTTGAGTACATTTAAATCATTCGAACTTGAACCAAAAAGACAAATGATATGTATACACAACCAACAACAACTCTGTCCATATCAATCCTATTATATCAACCTAGCTATATTAATAAAGACCAGATTTCATCAGTCTGCACTAATTTTTACATACCCATTAAAGAATTGGACGAGACTGGATTTTTTAAACAAAAAGAACTATCATATCCCTACACACAACAATCATAGACAATATAAAATATGACAAAAAAACTATTTTTTCATTTATTAATCTAACACTATATATAATAACAGTACTTTAATATTACAGGGACATAACAGTTTATCTACAATCTACCAGATATTGGTTATATAATGTAAACATTATATAAATCTAACCAATAATTGTTCTCTATAAGCCAAGATAAAGTAGATGATATTTTTATAGAATTGGAAGATTACATATAATTCTCAGACACTGCAGCTCTGATCTGTAGTCAGAAAACAATAAATGTTGGCATTCAAAACACTGGGTCTTCTGACTTTAGTACAGAAATATACAGTAACAACTTGTAGACTAACAATATCAAAGATATTATTTATTATAACTATCCTTAGCAACCAATTTGTTACCGGGCAACGATCAACAAATAAACTAGATTTTATAATATCAGATTTCTTTTAGTTTGTCTACCTCACATTTGGTGAATACTAAACATATTTGATATTTTTATAGGTAAAACAAAAAGCAGCTTAATTTTATTTATATATGATATATGCTTTAGGGAATTTCGCTATTGAATACAATGTCAACAATATATATGAACACATTAATACCAGTCACAAAATATTTCAGAAATCTTTCAAGCGGAAACTGTTAATTTGATTTAAGTCTATTATTATTCATCAGTTTACAAAGGAAATTATTCAGATTGATATCAAGTCAGTGAATACCTCCAAATTGAAATGTCAAAGCTACATCTGTAATTATTGAGCAAGCTATATTTATGTAAATTAAGTGTCAACCTTCGGGTGTAGACTTTCACAGGTCGTTGATGAGCATTTAGTACGATGATCAGAGAAATGTTAACTGTGACACAGATATGTTAATTGAAGACTATTCACGTATCAGATTTCTGCAAATTCTAGGGAATCCTCAACCTTGGGCGTCAACATTGACAGGGCAGAGAACAAACTGAAGGTAATTCAGTTTAAACACACTTAAACATGACCACAAGAACTGAGTCATCGGAATTACACACAATGTATATGTGTATATCAGTTCCTAGAATTAGCTACCAGAACCTTGACACTGACTGATTTGACAACATCAGAGTGACCACAACTGATACATGTATATAATTTTGAATACCTTTTTTAAGATAACATATTGACACCTCTCATAACTAGAGTCCAGTTGAGAGTGGATCTAGGGATATATTTATGGCATATCATTTAGATGCAGAGGTCAGATTACTAGCATCAGTTTACATGTGTGGGGGGGGGGCATGCATGCCTGTGCATGCATGCTACTTACACACACATATATATATATATATATATATATATATATATATAATGGCACTGGCTCACATTGTTAAAACCTACACATACATAAAAACCTATAGTTCTATAAATCTATACACTCATAAACCAATATATAATTATTATATTAGTCAGTGGACCACAGACCATTAATTTCTTTTACTTAGCAAAAAGGGTGGGTATGTGATGTGTAATAAAAAGAATAGGATATTATATGATGATAGAACAAAATATTTTATTCTTTATTGGCCTACCAGTGGTATTAGTTCACACACATAGACAATACCCCCCCCCACACACACAATAACAAGTACTATTTTAACCCTAAGGTATCAAAAACATATAGAGTATAGTATCAACTCTCAGCTATCATACGTTTATCATGATAAGTTGTTGGACTGGGAAGAGATAATCTCCTGATAACATCTCTACTAATTATCAATCATAGAGAAAGCTGTACATATGTCTGTATGTGCACACAGTTGGCTAAATGGGCCAATTAATCCGACAATAACTATAGAGAAAGCTATCCCCAGGCAAGTCATACTAATATCTGTTCCTGTTTATAACCATAAATAACATCATGTAATAAACAGTGCCATTTTTATAAAGGGCTGAATTTGGACATATCATAAAACTGTAGGCACAACTACTGATCCTGGATTTAGAATGAAATCACAGCAGATTCTCTCTCTCCACACACACACACACACACACACACACACACACACACACACACACACCCTACCTGGAGTATTAGATCCCTGGTTGACACTATTAGACATCAACAAATACGCTCGTACATCCTGTAATTCCCTGTTCAGATCGTCCAGCTTGCTGTTAGCTGCCTTCACAATACTATTAACATTAGCTAGAGACTTCTTATCCGATGTTGCTTTACGGAGATTTTCGGCACCTTCTTTAATCTTCATCTCTTTGAGGATGTCGCGTTTGATTGAATCCTCAATTTCCTTCAGTTTTTCTTGCACCACCTCATTTGAAAGATCCGGTTCGATACCAAATCTTTGCTGTAAGGATAACTCTTCCGGAGAGCTACTAGTCTGCAAAGAAACGAGATGATCATATTATGGCCATGCAGTGAAAATATGATAATGATTTCCACATTAGCAATACTCATATGCATTATGTGAATGTCTGCCTGTTTCTCTGTCTGTAGAACCACCTCTCTCTCTCTCTCTCTCTGTGTATGTATGCATGCATGCATGCATGTATGCGCATATATATATATATATATATATATATATATATATATATATATATATATCTTTCTTTACTCTATCTGGACACAACACCACATAAATTATGTATAATAACAAAGAATAAAAATTATGAAGTGTAGTCTTAAATGTGCTAAAAGATATAATATATTCTCAGAGTCTGTTTTGTAAAAATGAGTAAATACCATTTCTAACACATCTGTCATTGATGTAGCTTATAGGGATGGACAGATGGATGAACGTATAATTTATATAGCAAATAATTACAGTAGTATACGAGTGTCATGTAGCCCCTCTATCAACAGTCAAACCTCAACATAATGATCATCTCAGTCAGTCAGAGAAAGTTTGTTTAGGATATAACATTATAGCATTTAACATCATCTAACAATATGACTTAGTCAAAATAGAAACTGTATATAACTATCACTCTGGGTTTATTATCAGTGTTATGATACACGTAGGAATGAGACTATATATACTATCTTATAATAGACAAAAGCTGTGAATATATGTCATCACAGAAATGAATGAGACACCCAGACAAGCAAATTACACTGATAGACATATGATAGGTGACTCTGTCAGAACACACACACACACACACACACACACATCAGGTGACACAAAACACACACACAGACAACATGACTAAAGTCTAATCCAAACTTAATAACTCCAAAACATTATTAAACTTAAATAACCCCAAAACATTATTTATTTACAATTACTACAGATAGCATTGTCATCAGTCAGCAATATTATCACCAATAACAGATAAAAGACTTTATTAATAGGCACACTTCCCTAAACACTACTACTACATGTACTCTAAATATAGACACCATGAGTATGAGGCATGATCTAATACATATATACAATATGAAAGACACTTACAAAAAGATGACTGATGTCATGCTGGACTATATTATTAATATATATATATATATATATATATATATATATATGAGAGAGAGAGAGAGAGAGAAAGAGAAATAGGGGGGGGGTTACAGACAGACAATAAGATGAGATTGATCTCACACTGATCAACAGACAAATATGTACATAGCTAGCTATTAACTAGATTTGTTTATCAACATATAATTTTATTAGTCACTATCAATACTTTAGTGGTTGATGAGTCAGACCCATACAAACAATATACAATGGTATACTATGAGTGCACAATGGTGCTAACAATGATGTACAATACTTCTAGTTTTATAAAATTTTGGAACCATGGCCCACAATGGTTATACTTTTATTTTAAACAGGGTTCAGCATTTAGCAATAAAT
Organism: Paralvinella palmiformis; assembly: GCA_025642065.1. Classification (NCBI taxonomy): domain Eukaryota; kingdom Metazoa; phylum Annelida; class Polychaeta; order Terebellida; family Alvinellidae; genus Paralvinella; species Paralvinella palmiformis. The sequence continues at coordinate 590,490 of JAODUP010000159.1, forward strand.
GAAAAGTGGCATGATTCAGATGACTGTCTGCTTTACATTTACATGGTTTATTCAAACAACAAATTGTTAGAATGTGGCAGTATAATAGGGAATCCTCTAAAACTAAAGTACACCAACAAACAAATATGTGTTATCTTTATAATTATATGAACAAATGTTAAACATTGTTATTTTACAGCCACTTGTGCCCAAAGTAGGCAAATCAAACCAAACAATTTCAAAAGGTCACAAGATGAAGTGAAAGATGAAACACCCATCAGATAATGACACAGCCCAGCCAGGGTTTGAATGCTGGTGCTAGAGGTCTGTAGCTATCACATAGGTCACAGATATGTCCTAAATTAATAAGTATAGGATACAGGTAGATTTCTATAGAACAGCCTACTGGCAGGTTTCTATTGAACAGTCGTGTTTTTAGAAATACAATATCCACCATGTAAATCGTTCTGAAGTTGAATTGACCAATGAACCAGATATATTTAGGAATAAATATATCCACTCAGAATATGTAAATTATGCCTAACCATAAAGACTACATAAAAAATAAACTGAATAATATACCATCTTCATGGGTGTATCATTTCACATCTGTGGTCAGCTCAGCTGTATCATATATACAGCACACACACACACATACGCACACGCGCGGAAGATCTACACGACAGGGAATGAGATAATAATGCCAAAGCCTTTTATGAAAGCTCCCACAGGTACAAGCAACACAACAGCATTCATTATGTAGTGTTCTCAGTGGTTGAAACTCAAATATGAAGCCAAAACAGCCTGTGGTTAGTCAGAGCTAGAGTGTTTTAGGTCCTCAAAAGGTCAGCTACTTCCTCAGATCGTCCTGTAACACATCTCTACAACTAATAATGTTTTTTTTCACCCGATGCAGACGCTTCTGGAGTATGTCATACATCTAGCTCTACGAAACAATGGTCAAGTATTATTACAAATTGTATCTACTGATATTAAATAATCAAAGTGCCACTTTTAATAGATTTATACTGATAGAGAGCCCCGGGTGGTCAGTGAAGGGTACTTTGTTTTAGTGTTGGTCCAGGATTTTTTGAAAGCAATAATCAATCAATACTAATAGTAATACTATTATGTTTTTCATCTCACGTAATGTACGTTTGTACAGCCATGTACGATCTCTACAGCCATACTTCATCATACATGTACATTTAATAATGGGTGCGGAAGTAGTATAGATAATGTGCTATTTAAAAAGCTTTGTTTTGAGACAGTTTTCTTCAGTTTTGTTACACGTTTATCATGTGCCTACGTGTGTACATTGTGCCTATACGTTTAGTATAAAAACAAATAAGATAAATAAATAAATAACAGAAGTACACCGTCTCTTCAAAAGTTCAGTCCGTTATCTTTAGTCACTGACACAGGGGTTCAGTTTTGTTACCTTGAAGTAAACAATTTTAAACTAAATTCTAGCTATCACACATTAGAAGTTTTGTGAACAGTACATTTGAAAAGCCTTTCCCAGTAAGGACACCAATATACCCAACTGTTCTGACTTTATCCCAAAATCCCTTAGAATTAGATAGAAATATACTACTTGACTACCACCCATTCTAAGTACTTTAAAATTATATATATATGTATATATATATATATAGCCTAACCCTCACCTTTTTAGTACCAAGAAAACTGCAGTAACCTGTTTTATTTTGATCTGATGGTTATACCAGTACAAAGAAAATGTCATTAATCTGTCTTAGTTTGATCTGATGACTATATCACTACAGTTAGTAAACATGAAGACAATATGTTGGTAGAATTTAATCAATGATCACTATTCCTCTAGATATACAAACCATGGGACGCGCCCCTGCACACACACACACACACACACACACACACCTGTCAAAAGTAGGTTACGTTTATATATCTATGTAGCTGAACTTACATAAACTGAACAATGTACTTCACACTTTATAAAATCGATAAAATCAACTATAAAAATGATCAATTATAATCACCATTCTAAAGCAGCACACGTGCGCGCATGTCACGCACAAGCGCGCGTGTGCCTGAATTGAATTTTGCCCACAACACTATATATAGCAAGAGCCATCTTATTACTTGCTGTGATACTCTGTGACAATAAATGGCCCTGGTTACCCCTCTATATGCCTACATCAGCTGGTGACACACGCACAAAATGCATACTGGACTGGATTTTGCAAGGGAAATGTCTGTGAAAAATATTATGGCAAGTTGTGTTTTGAACATGATCTGACAGGAACTAAGATAAGATTGTTTACAGTTGTTATCATTTAAATTGTCACAGATACTGCTGCCAGAGTTTATTTTAATTAGACTAAGCCTGTAATTAGACTTTTAAAATTTTGCCAGGGTGACATGCTGAATATGTCAAATCCAGAGTTACTGGTTGGTTAACCACACATATATATGTATACCAGCACCTGTGTGGTCATTACTGGTCAGCCAATTGCTGACTAGATCAGCCAAATTATTCCTAATTCCTAGATGATAGAAATAGTCATGATCAACCAATCACAAATCAATACAATATGAACTGTTCCTGCTAATAGCATAACATAAAATATCTTGGATTATGTTAATGGTGCATTAATTTTTTTATCATAAGATGAACCTTGCTATTATTGCATTTATATATCTTAAAAATTCATGGCATTCTAAGTTTTCACATGTATTTTTACGTAAACAGGTATAAATTTGTGGACCAATATGTTAGTATATATATATATATATATATATATATATATATATATATATATATACTCTTGCATGATAAAGTGTGTTTATGTTTGTTTCAAAGGAAATTGCATTGACACTGCACTGTGTACTATCAGTCCATTGTAAGTATAACAGCATAATTTATCATGGAAATAACTGCCACCGGCATTGAGAAGATGACCATTTCCTGTCTTCTCCCATTCATACAGAATTATTACCAAAAGAAATATTCATAAATTACCTATCAAATCAGTTCATACAAATTTCCTATGATATACTGATCATGCAACCATGTGTGATATATTTGTGACTGTAGCGTTATGCAGTGGTGAATCAAAGTGAATCATTAAAGGTTACTAATTAATAAAAGCCCACACACAAATAATAATGAAGTTCTGAACTTGACAATGCAAAAGGATTAAGTGAAGACAATAGCGGATTTCAGAGATGAACTCAGTACAAAAGCACCAAAGGACAGCAAAGATAATTTTTGCATGTTAGTATGTTTGCATAACTCGACATGGAATGAACTTATGATGAATTGATCAAACTGACTAAGGTTATACATATGGAATATGACCGGATATAAGTTATTATAACTGTTCCAATGGCAATGTTCTGAGATATGATATATATATATCAATGTGTAGATAGCTACTGAGGTATATCGTTTCCATTATCATGGTTGGTTCATTCAATAAATTACATCGACTATTTTTGTCTTTGAGTGTTACTCTTTAGTCTTATATAAGATGAATAGCTTTATGTCTAATCGATTATATGCTTATTTCTTCTTCTGACACATATAAGTATATATGGTGGCCTGTGGTAAACCAAATTTAACCAGGGTCTAACCCAAACCCAAGGCAAACACACACACACACACTGAAGTCATTAGAGGTATAAATATAGTAAAAATTAAGTCAACCATATTTTTAATGCACACAATCAGTAATAAACTTAAAAGAGTTTTGATTACACTTACAGACTGGATAAAAACATACTACAACAAATTAATAATAATGTATATTTAATAAAGTGCCCCTACTAGCAGGAGCCATTCAAAGGTGCTGTACAAATAATATGTAATATAATAATACCCCAAATTAAGTGTAACCTTGAACACTTTTTAACAGTTTATAACACCTGGGAATAACTAAAACCACAGCAATATTTTGACTGATTAAGTGATAACTCCTATTCCTTATAATATGTTTTCTTTCTTTGCATCCATTTCTGAAATACTTGACCAACCTCAGTAATGCATTGTTTGTGAACTGCTGAAAAGAACTCTCCTTCCAGTATTTGTTTCTGATAATAAACAATTACCATAATACAGAACAATGTCATATAGCAAACTTCATTCCATGGCCAAAACAAAGATATCTTTATTGCTAGGTACTGAATGATCAGTAAACCTCCCCAAACATACCAATTTCTACTGTTACCATTGATAAATTTGTATTGAACAAGGTTAATAATAATTGTTATGTAAGTCTCTTTAATAACATATCCACTTCCAGCTAAATTGTATCGCAGGTTAATTATAATTGTTATTAATTATTATCATCAGCTTTATGCTGAAAGCCAATAAAAACATGAAGTAAACAATACTATTACTAGTGATCATTTCTGCAAATTATTTACATGTTAACATCAAAACATTGAATATGCCAATATATTCAAACTTTGAATTTTGAAGTACTGTTTTGTCAGTGTTTACATTCTTCACAATATATACTGAATTCACACGTGGCTTGTGGGTTAAATATATTATTTCAGCAAATGAAGACTCTATTACTAGTATTAGGCAGAAAGCCTTCTTGCTACCTAACTGTTCTATAATAGCTTGGCTAAGTTAGGATTAAACAGCAAAACCTTTTCAACCATCTGTTTATCTTTGACACTGACTACGATCAATATTTACTACTGTCACATCCACTAGTCATTAATAACATGGCATCATTTAAAAACACAAGCTTGATAAGGTGTCAAAACATAGAGTAAGTGTAAATAATCTAGGGTCTATCCTGCAGAAAATCTCCAAACTGACGCCCACTCACTGGGTTAGGTTCTTAGAAACAGCCATACTGGAGCTACTTGAACTGGATGTAAAACATAACTGTATTATAATACTGAACAATTCATTCTCAGACAACGTGAGGTACTAATGTATTTAGAACTGATTTTCACTTGCATTCTATCAAGGATTCAGCTAGCATGGAAGTGGTCCAGCTGAACTGTGGCATGCTGCCGATAAATGACAGGAAAATTATGGTTATATATGTCCCAGATATAACAATGTTATTATAAAAGACTATAAACAAATATTGTATTAAGTCACCAGATGCATATAATCTTAATCTACTATCATTTACCATTATACTGCATGATCCAAGGTCAAATGATAATAGACTATCGCATCATATAGACATCACTTAAGAGTCTATGTGATATCTATGATGCAATATTCTATTATGATAGACAGGTGTCTGTCCAAGGTGCCAGATCTCTAAGATGAATTCCAAATATTATTGAAGTAATGCCAGTTATTTTCCAGGAGAACACCACTAGCATACCAAATTGGTGTGCTTTTGTTCCCAGGTTGTTTTCTCTGTGATACTCTCGTGCCAAATGAACACTCAATTCTGAGACCTATAGGAACCTAGGCTTTAGCTTCTTATTAACAGTATATTAATTTAATAACATCCACTGAAACACCTTCAATACAATTACTGCCACAGCCTCTGATTCCTACGAGCGATGCGGTAAGTTTGAAAATTGTATACACTACGGTCCTCTTCCAGCATTTCAATTTATTAATTTTAGGTATATGCTATATATTAGAATATAGAAACATTAGAAATATGAAGCAAACAAATCATGATGTTATATCAATGTGCAACTCAATAAAAGAAGGTGCCTATGCATATCTGATTGAAAGAATTGGGCTTATTAGTATTATACCAAAATAACCAGGGTGCACATGACCACTCCCTTAACAGTAGTGGTTCCCATGTATTTTCCAACCAAAATTCAGATGTACAGTATCAACTCTAAATCTAGTCAGGTTCACTCACTAGATCTTAAAATTTCTTTAATCATGCTTTCATTGGTTAAAAAGATGAATTACCCACTCTGTGGTCAATTAGAAACATCAAATCAAAATGAACAGGTTACTCCAAGAAAAGAGAACATCTATAGGTATGATATTCAAACAAGTGTGAGATGTCTGCTTTTCAGACCTAATCATGGTAAGAAGCTAATTAAAATCATCTACTAGTTCTAATGACTAATAACTTGGAAAAGACACTAGTCTGTGTGAAGTTGAATGGTATGATACAATTATAAATGCAATTAAAGGTCTTGTTATTTTTAAAAATGCATCATTGGTGGCTGATCCCAGAAGAGCATCTGCTTTCAACTGCTGAAGCCTGGGGGAAACTAAGGTTGGATCCATTTCTGATTCATGGGGAGCATCACACTCAATTTTCTTTAAATTATAAATCTTTGTGCATGTTCCACTGGTTTTCCACAGTTGGATGGCTTCCATTCTATCACAGTCTGCCACTTCACGACTTATTTATTGACATGATTTATGATATTTGTGAACATAGCTGTATTAGTCCTGAAAAATTGAAATGAAGGGGGACTCCCCTTTAAATATGTTATACTAGTTTTAGCATGATCACAATTATGCCCTTGTTATTCTCCAATATTGCAATTTTGTGGCTGTGATGTTAAGGCTGTACTCAAACAAATATTATTGTTCATTCTTCACTGCAGTGTAGGGGATGAATGAACACTACAGTGATCCCAGTATTAGTCACAAGGAGAACAATTCAGAGGCTATTTCACAGGGAAATTAAAAACCTACTGCATTGTAATAATACTCCAGAATCATAGTCATACTGTAACAAGTGTACGGAGCGATTGCTCTGTTTAGCCTCCTGTACTGGCCTTGCCTAGGACTTTAAACCAAATTCTGGTGGTCTACAGTCTAGTGTGCCAACCTGTGTGCTAAAGGAGCACTGAACTATAATACTGTAGAGTTTTGTTGTTATACAATGTACACCTAGATGACAAAATTACTATACATAGAATATTTTAAAATACTGCTACGTATTACTATTAGTTTTTACTCAAGACAGATTTTAGTTGGCAACATGTAACTGTGGGGCAAACTGTCTAAGGCGGGAAGTTTTTAGTTTGGCTATATGCTTATGTGATAGTGTACATGTGTGTTTCGGGTTCCCCTTTAAATATCCTTGGTTCCTATACATCATATAGAATTTAATCAATATAGATATGGTATTGTAGAGCTGAGGGGACTGGAGCCTTCAGAGATCCAAAGATGCCTCCAGGAACATCGTATGATAGTCTATTATTAATCATATTAATACAATTACAACCAGAGTACAGCCACATCTAGAGAGTTATCAAGACACTTTCTCTGCAGCCAATATACTACTACAAAAGTTCACCATGTTACAAAGTATACACACCGGCTTTATCAGCTATAAGAATAACTGTGATAATGAGTTCAAACTGAGAAAAATTTAATAATTAATCAGGAAATTGTCCCGGATGTTTACATATGATATGATATTGAGTAATGATATTCATATATCTTTGTCTACAGAGTAGCTGCATATATATATCTGTCACGATTCTGTAACCGCACATACAAAATACACAGTGACACGATGTGTGACTGTCACACACTGTGATTAGATCTATAGAAGTATGACTGTGCCACTGCCAGTGTCACGGAGTGTGGACTGTGTGGTGTGTCACATATTCATATTGACAACGCTTGCTTTGTAGCTAATTTATTACCTTTGAATGGCATACAAACGTAGATTATAATAATCATCGGACATCAAGCTAGCATCGTATTTCGATAGGTAGACATATATTCATATATAATGCATCATAACAGCATATAAATTGTACCTACCTGGTAAAACGGTGGTCCGTGATCAGTCGCCATGTTGAAACAGTTAGCCAATCTATCGAAATAAAAACACCCCCGTAAACCAACTTAATTAACACATCATTGATAATATTCGCGACACCAGAGAGCTAACTTTGCAGCTGAATTATTGAAATGTTCAGCCACACTAGTGGTTAGTACCCTATAGGCGTAAAATCGTCGAAATCGTTCGATAAATTCTACATAAATATCCTAACGCCAACCAGAAGTACAAAACTTTGGGAAATCCAGGTCAAGCGAGGGGCCAATTTCCGCCAATCACAGGCCACTATACAAGTTGACCCAATTTCTTCACGGCCTAAACGGGTCATAATATTACTTTACTACATATTACCTTATTGGAACAGAAACTCCACGAAAACTATTCGCATCACAACTCACAGCGTTTCAACTGAATAGTCTATCGATCTATAGGTTAAATTTTATGAAATATCATAGTGTCAACTTTATTATTTTAATTCAGTTGGGCCAGGCCGAATTTCATGGCACGCTGTCAGTGTCAAAATGCCCTAAGCCGTATATATTAATATAGGTATCAAAATAATTTTGCCATTTGATTTAACTTTTATTTGATTTATTTTGTACACTGATGTAAATACGTATAATAACACTAAATTAAATAGATACATTAAAGTACCAGGATAGCACAAGAAAGTGAAAACACTTATTTCTCTTGTGGTCCTGACCATGAAACTAAATACAATTCCACTTAATAAGATATCACATCAAAATGTTGATTAGCCAGTCACAAAGGAGATGTATGCTAAGCTATATAACGATATATTAATTATAATATATAATGGGTTCATATTGATATGTTTGTATATTTTCTAAATTAACATTTCATTGATTTTACACTTGCACTTAATTAACCTAATTATATTTGCTTTCCAGGTAGATACTTGTACAGTATAAAAAGTAATTTAGATACTTGTATATATGCAAGCTGAATTGCTTATTCACTTCTCCAAATGCACGGGGAAGGTTAATTAGTTAGAATCAATCCTTTGCAGAGTTCTAACTACACGTATTATCTACTATAACTATATAATACTCGCTATCATCTTCAATAAAGCTTGATTGTGTTATTATGTAAAATACATAAAACATCGTCCGCACTGTATTTTGATGTCGCAAAACTGAGTCTCTAACTAGGCTTTAATCCTGTGGTCAAAAGGCTAGAGCCACATATATAATTGTAACCTAAAACAGCGCTACTAAAATTATATACTCCAATCCCAGATTTAGAGGATGAAACGCCACCGCATTCCAACATTCTATAACGCACTCACAAATTGTAACGGTGATGCTCAGCTATAAGTGTACATTGAAGTCAAAACCTCACAAGATAAAAGCGTATGATTATATTACGAGGTTAGCTCTATATTCAGCCATTATGATGTTAAATCCATGGTTATAAGCAGGAATCTTAGACATAATATTTATACATAATACAAACTCCACTTTTCTGTGGATACTTCTAAACTGTATCTTCGATTTGTATCGGCTTTAGGTTTTATTTGAATAATAATTGATTAAATAGTAAAATAATGGTGTACGTATTATTGCAGATTTATAAAACGTGAATGAGCTCGTTGTTTTGACCCTTCTCGTGTATCATCGTTTTGTTACTCGGCTTCTCATTGGTTGCAAGTTCGATTGCAGCGACAACGTACGGCTGTAGAAGTATGTAATTAAAAGGCATAACTTAGAAACAACTAAGATTTGTGTAACAAAACAGAATTAATATATGAATGAGCTGACATAATGGCAGAAGCAGCGGTCTTATTAACGAATGAAACAACAGTAACTGAAACAATACAAGAACAGCCTGTGGTATGTAAACTCAAATGTTAATCTTCCTATTATCGCTCATTTGTTTACTTTGGCCTTGTCACTGTCAGTTACCCCAAACCCTGAAATGCGCTGTCAGACAGTTAAACAAATTATTATATAGAGTCCACATTTAATATTACATTTCATACCAATGTATCCATTATAGTTATTTACATTTATTTCACAAGCTAATAGTATAAAATCCTACGTAGATCTAGTCTGACATCAATTTGTGAAGCAACTCGGTCACGTTCTCTTCTCAAAGTTATTTAAAATATGGCGCATTTGTCATTACTGATGTTCGAGTAGGTCGACTAACAGTTTATCACAAGATAAGCAGTTTCTCATGAAATGTCTAGAAAACTATGTTTTTTTTAAAAACTTCCTGTCCAAAATAGCCTTTCTACGTGTCCACAACTCCTATCCAACCGAAATCGCTGTCAAAAGTGATCCAAAACACACTTCTAAAAGTACAAAATTCCAAACCAAAACTAGTCACTGTAACGTCTTCTCTGTGACTGACTAGTCACTCACTGTTATCATAAATCTCTATAATAATATAATTCATGTCAGCTGATAAATACTTCAGTGTTGCTTGAAAATTATGTTATTGTGGCTTTTTACACTCATTGCGGCTGCTTTAATAGTTACAGCTAATTAATTAGAACATAATCCAGTAATGGATTCATAGAATTGTTGTTAGTAAGAACTGTTTTGGAACGTGGTATGCTGATTCTTACCAATATCATATGTGATTGCAGATTATTCTTAAACTAACTTATTGATTATGAACTATGGATGGGATGACTCCTTGTTTTTATCCATTCTTATTTGATACTATTGGCTTATATTATATTTTATTGGGTGTTTTTTTGGTGTTAATAAAGCTTCTCAATGAACAGGAATTGGTATTATTTAGAATTTGAACTTAGATCATGTCTACAAATATAATTTGCCATTTAACTTTTCCTTTTCAAAAAAATAAGCAATTGCATTTCTTGTTGCTAAGATTTTACCCCAAATAATGTTTTTCAGTTAAATTCTGGAATTGATAAATTAGTTTTTTGAAGTAGCCAAGTAGAATTGGCCCAATGTCTGCTGCATACCTCCAGAAAGCTGAAACAGTTACCTCCTTGTCTGTAGACTGTTTCATTTAATCATCTTTTTTCTCCTGGGAAATAGCTGTTTGGCCAGTAAACGGACCAAACCCCACTAGACATAACCCCACTCAGACAAAACCCCACTTAAATTTTATATATATATATATATATATATATATATATATATATATACACACCACATTACATACGTTACGATTTTTGTACTTTAGATCAGAGACCTGAATTTACTGAATAAATCACGTAGTCTAATGTATATTAGCAATGAAATAAATCCATCTACTATTGATGTCAGGGATGATCCTTTCATGACTAATTCATAATTGCAGTGGTTTTTTGATCTGTTGCTGGAATGCATGTACCAATTATAAAAGAAGCCACCATTGCTACTACTGTCAGGGATAATGTGGATGTGATACCATTAGCAATTACCTGAAGCCTTCTACTACTGATGTCAGGGATGATCCTTTCATGATGAATTCACAATTACAGTGGCTTCTTGATCTAAGGGATAATCACACAACTATTACAGTAAAGCAGGTCAAATAGTTATTGAAGTTCAAACACACACAGACACACACACACATATATTCTTCAACAGTATTATATATATATATATATATATATATATATATATATATATATATATATAATTAATTTAAGTCTTATTTTACATGTAAAGCATTTTTGTTGTACAATATTATGGAGAGTGCTATATAAATGTTGTATGTAATAATAAAAATGATTATTTAATTAATCAATCAATCAACAGCACCAAAAGCCTAATAAAAAACATTTATTAAATATTATTTTAAGAGTGGGGTTATGTCCGAAATGTGTATTAGTGAATGGGTTTTTGTCCGAGTGGGGTTTTGTCTGATGGGGTTATGTCCGAGTGGGGTTTTGTCCGAGTGGGGTTTTGTCCTGGATTCGTTTGGCCATATATCTTGGGTCTGACTGATACTGGGGCTTATTAAAGCATTCAGTCTCAGTGAAAGCTATCATTCTATTTCTCTGTTATCACGAAACATCATCTCATGTGAATCTTCATCGAAACTGTCACCTTCTTTCCTATTCATGGTTCTGGCTACCATTAATTGTTGTTACAGCACTACTAGAGCAGATAAGATCTAACAGTTTTGTAATATAGTTGTACTTGTAGTAGGATTAAATTGTCCCATGTGAATATTTACTGTTCTCAGATACCAGTAACAGTTTATTGTTTATAAACAACACTAAACTTGTACTTTGGATAAAGTGTCAAAATGTAGTCAGTCTTTGTTATAATATCAACAAACATTTATATTGTGTTTAGCAAAATTGTCTAAAATTAATACCATCCAACTGAGGCAGCGTCATGTCATAGTTACCCGCCTGACATAGGTTTTGCCTGCTAATGGTGCCAGGTGGGTGCTTATTTCCTACCTTCAGTTTTTTAATGTACTGTATATACTCGTGTATAAGTCAGATAAGTTGAGGTCAGTTTTTGACCCTATAATTCTCTCCTCAGGCATATGCTCACCGTATAAGTCGAGGTCAAGTATTGGCTTAAAATTCCTCAAAATCCAAATCTTTCATCATAGTTCGTTTCAAACTCATAGTGTCAGCAAGTGCGTGGTAAATATATCAATATCAATTTCTTCACTGGCAGCGACACACACACACATGCACATATTTTGCTTTGATGTTATAACTAATAAACAAACACACCTGATTGTAAATTCAACTGGCAAGAATTATTAATTAATTGTTTCACAGCAAGTGGCGAGCAAGGTTTACAATGTGATCTGGAGGTACCAGTAGTTAACACCACATGACTATCAAGTATTATAACGTAAAGACTGGCATGTGTGTAAGATCCAAATAACTGTTTGGTGAAAATTAATCTTAATTTATTGACTAAGACTAGTAGTCAGAGATGTGGTAATTTTGTTCCAACTATGGTTCACACAAACACACATGATTGTAAGTTCAATTGGCAAGTGTTATTAATTCATTGTTTCACAGCACATCTGGAGGTACTGGTAGGTAACAGCGCGTGACTATCAAGTATTAGGTCTATTACGTAAAGACCGGCATGTTTGTGAGATCCAAGTACCCGGTAACAGTTTAGTGAAAATTAATTGTTATTTATTGAATAATAATGGATTACTAGGCAGCAGTGTGACGATTTTATTCTGACTCTGGCTCTGATTGGGTTGAATCCTATAGTGCTGTGTGCCAACGATGGCCGAAAACATCTTTCCTTCAGCTGGTAGGAAATATGACGCACATATAAATAAGTCGAGTTGCTTCTGGGAACTCCCCTTTTCCTACCCAAAAAAGTATATACAGTAATTGTAAAAAGCCTACATTTTACATTACACTGTAAAAATGTTATTAACTATTAAAAAGATACAAACTGTAAATAACATGAACAGAAATTGTATCATCGGTCAAAGCGTACATCATTAAATAAGCACATTCCAATAATGATATCTTGACAACATGGCTGTCAATATCCATTGATCAATGTCTCTATGTCACTATTATTATAATGGTCTTCGTACAGCAGTGATCTAGAATGGGATCTGGACTTTGGCTGCTTCTCTCTGGATAACGCAACTGGTTCAGGATTGGAGTCAGAATCGTTTGAACACTTGTGTAATGCACTTGCATTTCTGGCAGTATTGCTGGTTTGCTGATGACCGCATTTCATACATCTGACCTATTTTTCTTGCCAACGGTCACACGCGAAGAAATCGTTCCCACACGAGAGTTTTGTGGTCTTCCACCTTTATATATAGTTAAAATCTTTATAAAATTACAACAGTCCCAGAAACAGTCATAACCCAGTCGATATCCTGAAAAGTTTCGATGATCAGAAATCAACATATGTGTGGGTACGGTAGCGTGATAAATACAAATATTGAGCTACTTTTATCCAGTTGGAAATGAAGTCACAAATACCATGATTTGGGAGAAATGAAGGCACTAAATCAATTACAACAGGTGTCAATATGAGATCGGGAATCAGCAGATCATTAGGTCAGGGGATTAACTTTTATGCTGATAAGTTATGGTCATACAGTCAGTGTCGCCTACAATTGTTGATATTGGGGCAACTACGCAGAATTGTGATCTGATTCGGTGCATGGGTAAGATTAGGTTTTATGAGTTTTCTCTACCAATTATAAACACACTTATTCGACTGGTCGATGCATTCTATAATGTATAGTATTACTAACACTGTGTTGTAGTGAACGGGTATTATAAAATCTGTTGCACTTGATATAATAGTGAGCTTTGCAATAATAGTCAATATTTTTTTTAATTGTGTGAAATGCAGTTTCCAGAGACACCCATGAATTTGTGGAGTTTGGTGGCAAAATTGGAGTTGATGGTTCAAAATAATTATGGATATCCTGGATTTCATAAAGTATTTTTTGTCTGAATGTTCTCTTTTAAGTCGTTTCTGGTGCTCCGTTAATTTTGATTCAAGCTCGTAATTGGATAGAGAGCGGTGAATGAATGGTTTCTGAAAACAATTATTGACACCTGATGAATTAAGACATGGTGGATTAACTTGGCAAGAAATGAATTTTCTAGTATACAAGCTGCCTCGTGGTTATTTAGAATGCCGGAGTTGCATTATTTAAAATGGCTAACTCTGTTATACAACATTTAGATGTTTACTACTTTCTACAGAGGAATGCATAAATCTGTGTGCAGTCCACAATATTAGCAAGATAAAGTTAACATTAAACACTCACAGAAGTTTTGGCATCAGTCATAATCGGTCTTCTTCAGATGAAATTTGTTCGTTATATGACTGGATACATGTAGTTTGGGCTTAAACAGTGATAGTAAACTTGTTGTGTTGAAAGCAAAGACTGACAGAAGATAATATTTAGAATTGATGATGCAAAGTAGAATTGATTTGGCTTGGATCTACTGAAAGAAAAGCATTTCATCAATGTATCATTACACCACTGTTGGAAACCGTAATAAACATACATGTACATGTACCTAGATTTCCTGCTGTTAAACCTAACCATAGATATTACCATAACTTAGAAGGGCGCCTCCTTGGTCTAACTGGTAGCGTGTTGGATAGCAGATCACTACTACCGAGTTCGAATCTCGGCGTGGGCCTATCTGAAGGGTGTTTCATCTTTGACTTCACTTCATTACCTTTGGAGGTCGCTAGGCCCATTTAGCCTACCATGTGCCAAAAGGTGGCTGCAAAAACCCCATCAATATCATAACTTAGATCTTTGAGCCTTGGTCTGGCCGCCATATATTATAAGTCAGCGTACAATGTAAGCAGGAAGTAGTCACACACCAGAGTTATATCACATTATTTACACAATGTATTCTTCAGAGCTAGAATGATCATTAAATCGATGACGGTAGAAATAATTTATATGCATTTAATAATGTTTGGTTGTTTATAAAGTGCGGACAGCGGGTTCTAGGGGAATGATGCGAGTGTGAAAAGGGTCTCGTTTGTTCTTTTTAATGTGGTTTTCGGTTAAAAACTAATTTTAATTTAGAAACCCTGGTTATTTTACAACAGACATCTAGGATTGCCAGTTGACATTTGTGTATATCATAGCATGCAATATAGTATTATGTACTCATTAATTGTTAAGCCAATAATCATGGGATAAAAGTTGTTTCTGTTGGTGAAATAATGTTCTCTTTTAGGCAGCTTTGTTTTCCAAGTAACAAAAGTAATGATAGTAGATATGGCGGCTGATGTGTTTTCCTTTTAATATTTTCCAGAGAAGTCCCAGGATAGTTCTGAAGTTACACAAACCGAAATCGGAAAAACAAGTTAAATGGAAACAGGATACAGTTGATAATGAGAATATGAACAAAAAGAAATCAAAGTGTAAGTAGTTTAAGAATGTTTTGTTTTTGTCCAGATTTAATTACTTTTAGCATTAGAATGTACCATTGTGTATTTAACACTAATATATTGCTTTATTTCAGTATAGTAGTAATCTGTTGTTTGTTTACGATCACTGTCTTACTGTATTTTTGGTTGTTATAGCTATGAGAAGCCGACATGTTTTGTTATATCGTGATCCGTTATTACACTGTGTGTGTTTGTATATATTGCAGGTTGTTGTATCTATGAGAAACCAAAATAATTTATTACACTGTGTGTGTTTGTGTATGTTGCAGGTTGTTGTATATATGAGAAACCAAAATAATTTATTACACTGTGTGTGTTTGTGTATATTGCAGGTTGTTGTATCTATGAGAAACCAAAGTTGTTTGGAGAATCATCATCAGAATCAGATGAAGACTGCACAGATAATTGTCATGGACATAAACACAAATGTTATAGGAGGAGGCCTCCAGGTGTGTGTGTGTATGTGTGATAAATATGTTAATATAATAATAATACTTATTCAGTGTGCGACATTAATGCTCGAATGCTCGACCGGGACTAGTGTTTCAAGGTCCGGTCTAGTACTCAACTGGCCGGTCTAGTGTCGATTTTAATGGAAAAACAATTAAAACGAGTACGGAGCTACAGGCTAATACTAACAGCTACCCGACAAATAACTAAATCTCACGATCTGTTTATTAACTTGTGACATATTAAACAACGAACACACAAATGACTTCACATGCAATATCCTGTCAAATCTTGGACACATGCCTTCCGGCTATGACTCAAATTGGCGTAACCTGGCAACGTCACAATCAACACTCGCAGCTTCCCAACTGACCAACGTAATGAGTGTTCTGGAATTTATCTGAATACTGTAGATCTGTTTAATTTGACGAATATGAAATAATGGCGAAAATGGCGAGTGACATAATATTGCCAAAATATTATATTGTACAGAACTTCATATTATACTCTGAACACACTACTTTGATAACACACTGAACATGTGTAATATTCTCATTCATTCAACAATTGGTTCACGTTACAATTTATAATAAAACAATCACTTGCTTAAAGCTCATTTGTCCCAGGCAGTGTCCACATCAGAATCACTCATAATAGTGATCAATAGTCCTGTTTTTTCCCCAGCCATGTTTGAGTGTAGAGATCTTGGGGCAGAGTTGAGTGTCTGCAATTTGGGGATTGGATATCAAGGCGTCACTGACTTGATCACTATATGATCAGACATTGATTTTTGCATGGGAGATTTTTTAATAATATATATTAATTTGCTGAAAATAGAAAAATAATATGAAAATCTTTATATTTTACACTACATATAAGTTATATACAGTTTGATGTAACCTTCTCATCATGTTAATTGCATAGCAGTTACCGTTGTTGTCATTCAACCATGGCAATGGTTTGTCAATTACTAGTTCAGATCTGCTTAGAATGAAATTATTCCTTACATAAAGGCCAATGATCTAGTCTGTTTCAGATTTAGTTATGGCTGGTGAATTACGGTGTGCTTTGAAATATGGTTTTCCCCGAATGGCCTAGAAAAGAAAGCAAAAATCAACTTGTTACGCACTAGATGTCTAAAATCATTCAGTGGGAATTTCAGCCCTTTTTTAATTTCAATTATTGTTGTTTTCTGTGTATACGTCTTTGTTAAAAATGTGGCAATTTGTAAAAGGAGTGAAGGAGCCAACTGTACAGAAATTTAAATAATACATAAATTGGTTGTGTGAGTAGAAACATCACAATAAATTTTGTATTTCATGGATCAGTTTGAGCCGGCAGCCATGTGGATAATTAATTATGCGATAGTATATACATACATGCTTAGTGAATGCAAACGGAGAGTGATGATGTCACAAACAACTTATGAATGACAGTTTTTCACTTGGCAAAGGTACGTCAGAGTTTACTAAGAGTCAAAGTATAGTACTGAATATTCATGATGATTCCATATAAGGTTATTGAATGCTCCCAGGAGACAAACTCTGCATATGTACGAATGTGTACGCGCCATTTTATTGAACCAGTGTCCGTTACAATTATGTTATTAAAAAACAATATGTTGAAACTATGGGATAAATCTGAAAATTATATTGACAACCAAAGAATTACTTTTACGTGTATTGGTGCATTGCAAACAAGCCCGCATAATTAACTTTTGTGTTCACTCAGTCTAGTGTCAGCACAGCTGGTCTAGTGTTATAATATTTTACTAGATCTGCAGGTCCAGTAAGTCTATATGTTCGTTTCACACGCTGCTTATTAATAGTAATGATGCAGGTTATAATGTGTTACGTAATAATAATGTTCACTGATTTGATCTACTTGCAGAGAAAGAGCCACATCAATCGGAAGAACAGTCATAATTGCACAAGAGATGTTATTATATGCCGATAACAGACCTACCATGGATGTGGTGATCACATAGATAAATAACACAAACATAAAGTGGACATGGTGATTACACAAACAGATAACATACCACAGACATGGTGATCCCATGAGCCAATAACAGACATGTTAATAATCTGTCATCAGTTTTCTCATCATTTCAGCCTATCTATTTGTGTGTATGATCCAGATATTTGTTTTCATTTGATTACATTATTCAAGACTTAATGCTGTGTTATTTTTAGGTCCACACACATATACACACCAGAAGACAAATCTACACAGAATTGCAAATGGACACACACCTATGTACATACACATTTTAAACATGATATATGTGGGTGAGTTTTTGTTACAATAAATTCTGTAGATATTTTTTAATCATTTGGGTTGTAAATAAAACCTTGGATATTAGTGTATTAGTTGAGTGTATCACTCTTGTTGACCCGTATGAGGTAGATACGGTGGCATCATAAAAGTGTGATTTAATAAAAGGTGACATAGTGATTGAAGTCGTCTAGCTCTGTTTATTTATGTTTCTTCAATAAAGATCATTTGATTGGTGATATCAGTTGGTTGATGTGGATGTCCGAATGTAGAGATATCAGCGTGTGATATAAGTATATTAATGATATTCTAATTACCAGCAGTGCTTCAGTCAAAGTGGTGTGTGTAAAAAACATTCATTGTTTGTTAAAGTACAATTTGAGTTGGAGACAAGCATTCAAATGAAAACAAAACCTTTAATTTCAGGATTTCCCACATTAAAATGTATCCTAGCTCAGCATGGTATAAGCTTATAGAAATGAGTTCTTGTGACCAAAATCTAAATTCTAGTACTAAGTTGTGAATGTCGTTTCGCTTCAAGATAAACACAATTTTCCTTTTTTACATCACGTTCACGAATAAAGTATGTAAAACGAATACCTGTGACAAATTTCACCTACTTTATTAATGCTTAACATGGAAACATTAAGTGCGATTATGATGCCATTATCATGATACGGCACCACACCAAGAAAACAACTCTTGTTTCTAAACACATACCATAAAACATGCTTCATGGTAAACATTGTTTTTATCAGATGGTAAACACTGCACACTACATAATTGACTTCATTCAATAAACTAGTAGAATTGTGCCAAATTCAGGGTATACCTTGATGACTAACATTTAGTTATTCACTCCATTCACATTATAGGTGTGGCTCTGTGAGATGATTGCACCTTATTGGCTCTTTTCGCGTACATTTCAAAGATTAACTCCGATTCCCAATAATCCATCGCACGATACAATGTGAGTGAAAATGGGTTGAAATGTTAAGAACGCGTCATAATTTAATCTTATCCACATCTAGTCAACTGTCAGCCACACCAAAACCTTGATTAAATATAAAGCTTTCCTAAATGTGTTGACGTGGTACACAGTAATTAATTAAGCTGGAAGCACAGGCAACACAGAAGCTGATGAAGGGTAAATCTTTGTACAAAACGTGTCCTGAAGGACACAATAGTACGTTACATCAAGTAAACTTGATTGAAAATATCCTACACGAACAGCAGGCTTAATTCGATTTAGCAATAAAACATGCCGAGAACATTATGACAATTCTAAACACCAAATGGTGAATTTAGATGCACACACACATCAAATGCTCAAACAATAACCATATAGAACACTTTAAAATTCATATATATATATATATATATATATATATATGATACCCCTTAAAAGGGAATATTACTATGTTTAAATGGGACTTTCTAATGTTAAATGTGGGACAACACACGATTATTGGCACATCAGAAGCTAGAATTTTGATTAGTGGAATATGATGCATGATCCAATTTATATTTTGCTTAAGATACACTCTATAACAGTGGTAATTAATAAACAGTTCGGTTTCTCAGCAAACACAATATAAAAAACGAGACCTCTGTAAAAGCGTCGATCTTTATAAGTATACAACTTAATAAGAGTACAGGTTTGGATGTCTTTGATTCACATCATTTGATCTGAATGGAATAATATCATCAAAGGTTTAATAGACAACACTAAAAACGTTTGTAAACAGACACCAGGCAAATGTCAAACGAAAGATGTCATTTACAGAACAGCAGCACAGTAACCTCTAAATCGAATAGATGTAAACATGCTCCTCGTAGCTAATAAATTCAAAGCACATCAGTGGAGTTGAAAACTTCCACATTAATTCAGCGGGAAGAGGAAAGTAATCAGAGATTGTATTCGTAGAAACTGTCGCTATAATTACAGATTGAGATATTATGACTTAGAAAGTTAACACACACTGTGACTTGATCCGTTTATGTTTAGCAGTTGTGGTACGATGACTACACGGAGCGAGATGTTAGACGAGGATTCCCGTTATCATTATACGGCTTGCTGGTGGACGAATACTAAACGTGCATTATGTACAAATATACAACAGAGGTAACATCCTAACCAGTAATATCGTAAAATTAAATTCCCAATATCAACAATCTGTGGTTAAAATACTTTATATGGGTAGAGTTTGTAATATTTTATAACCATTTTACAAACTCAACAATAAAATGGATAACATTATTTTGATAGGTTTGTGGTAAAGTTTGGACTTCAGTGTAGAAAATGTACTCTGATAGTAGGGATGACCCATAATTCTGCAAACGGTAAAAACCAATATGCTACATTGATGCATTATGATAATATGTCTGAACACATTCTGGACAACTGTGTACAAGTTGAGTACAGTGAAATATATATAAAATAACTACAGAAATAAAAATGGTAAAAAATTAAGTAAATTCTTCAAAAATGTGACCTCAGTTTAATGAGAAAACCACTCAAAAATAACAATCAACATATTTAAAATATTAAATTTTCGTTTATTTACCCAGTAATCCAGACACAAACCTGATCCGGTTCTTACTGGGCGTTTGATGTCGGATTCATAATTCTGACCGTTTCATTAACGGGGCATAAAATCCACATAAACGTAAGTCAAACCACAGCTAAATCATTCGGGTCATTATATACAATACTATTCCACATCACATCATTATGTGACAGGCTGTTCTGTTATCAGATTATGATAGACAATTGTATCGTGTCACCGCATAGCACAACGATTGTATCACACTTATTAAATGCTACGGGTTTTCACAGCTACACCCCTTTAGTATCAACTAAAAATCTAATAACTTTCTAATTCTGAAAAATCTCCACAGACAATTTCATGGGGCTGTGTTTTTTTCATAGTTTTGTTACTCCCTTGTCTTGTCTATAGTCATGGTCAAAATCACAGAAATAACTATAATGGTACCATATATAAGTTTAATATGTTGCCACAGAGATAGCTTTATGCTTTTCTACTAACAACCATATTGCACAATGGGCAGTTTGTAGGGTTGTTTATACACACATATATATATATATATATATATATATATATGGAAAACCCACTGGAACTGGCGTTTAAGATTCAAGAATGACCAAACGTTGTGGAGACATATAACAATATTGTGCACACCATGTTATGACAGCTGACTGGAACTGTCATGACACAAAACAAATGACAGCTGTACTTGATTAGCAGCACTGTTTCTCTCACCTGAACCAGCTGTGTATTGCAATTTGATTTGTTAACAAATTAATTAGCATGAGGTGTAGTATAACAGAAGGTGCGGAAATCTGGTCTTTTCTGCTGATTTTCAAACTTTTTATCAATAGAATATTACATCTATTAATATATAATAAATTTTGTTATTAAACTCATGATGAATGGCTTCCTTAACAAGAACAAATCATGTAATACTAGTTCTCCATGGTCAGAAAAACACCAGCTATTCGTCAACATCATAATTATTTGTTCATTTTAAATTTAAAGCTGTATTCATATTAATGCAACCAGCATTACATTGTATGAACTATTAGAACATAAAAAAGCACTATAACAAGTTTTCTCTGTATATCTATCCATATATATATATATATATATATATTATATGGAGAGTGAGGGTTGCCTAGCAGCAGTAGCCTAGACAACAGGAAGAGCCCAACATGTAACTGTTCTATCAGCACTTGTAGTAAGAAATGCCAGTTGATGAGGATGCCATCGACATTGTATCACTTTGTCTTTATGTTCAGCCACGACAACACTTGGTAATGGGCGCATCAGATTTCCTGCATCCAAAGGAAAAGAAAATATATAATTACCAGACACTGACAACAACTTTTCATTTATAAGCAAGATTAGCAGAATATTAGCTCATCTATAACCAGTGGTAGAGCAATCATTTCAGCACCATTTTTGAAAAAAAATAACTTTTGCGATTTAAAATATTAGAAATATATTACAAACACCTGACTTGGATTATCTTTATTAGACATGAAAATAATGATAATCAATAATAAGGGGGTTATCTAGAACTATTCAAATAAAAATATAATGGTTCTATATTTGGTATGGATCCTTGAACTCCCACAACAAACAACAAAATAAACAAACAAAAATAAACACAACACACAAACATTATCAATTAAAACACACAAAAGATAATCTTTTAATACAAATACGCACAGCAACTAACACAGATTTAAATTAATAATTTGTTTAAATAATAAATCTCCAAACGTGCTGACAAATGTATACACTGCCACATTGGTTAAGATAGATGTTAAATATATATATATATATATATATATATATATAAAAGAATATTTATGCAAATTGTATTTGAAAGAAACATAGTAACAGGTAGAAATATTCAAAATATAAAGATATATTTAGTAAAATTGTACATGTATGTAGTAATAAAACAAGATACTGTTAATAAATTATTACTGCTGACATATTATGTGCACATCTCTCTCTCTCTCTCTCTCTCTGCATGTGTGTGTGTGTGTATGCATGTGCTAACACTGGTAATTTGTAAGCAATAGACACAGACCACAGAAGACCTATCATAATCTGATTATTGTCCCCAAAATATATATAACAAACACTTATCACACACCTCCATGAACTACATCTCATTATGACACCAGTGTTGAGATAAATCCATCTTACAATCTAATAAAAGTAGTTCCCATTTAAATATTGATATTACTACACCATCTTAATTAATATGCCGAATAGAAACACAGAAGATACACACAAAGACAAACATGATACTACTTTCAAAAAAAGACACTGATGTCTAAGGTAAATGAATCATGGCATCTTGACAATATTTCAAGAAAGGCTATACTGGTATATAAAAACTGTATATCTAATAATTTTCCGCAGGTGTCATGCAACAAAATGCATAAGACATCATGTCTTATACAAGTTGTATTTATCTAGGCACTCGTTAATCTGTGAAGGTCTCATCCTGAGATAAATACATCTTGTACTTGAAACAATGCCACATGTAAATCATCTTAACTATCATTAATCCGATCTGATTTTCTCACGTAATACCCACACACATTAGCCAATAAAACTGTTATGATTTCAGCATGAGGTTTTCCCCATCAGAGGAACCCACTCATAAAGATGGTAATTTACGTGTTCATGTGGTATAGTGTACAGCCAGTACACTCACATCAATAACACCGTTTTATTGTTAACAATCCTCAAAGTATCAATGTATGGTTCTGAAACTTTAATTTTGATGGCCCAATAAAGTGAATTGCTTGATATGGTTTATTCAAATCTGCAGAAAAGAATCTACATTTGTTTCATATTTATAGCTTATACACCGTCGGATAGAATGTTCATCAAGCTTTCAAAAAATACATAACTTAGTAGTTTGACATCTCTTACTCAGGAATGAGAATGTATAATGCCCTGAAAACTGAAAACAATTGCCCAGTGATTGTGGAGAATTTTAAAGGGGGGGGGGGGAATTGCCCCTTTGCAGCCTGAATTTTTTTAATTCTCAGGCCTGCTTACTACCATTATTTCAACCTTGTGCATGAATAATTTATGTTAACTGGCTTATATGTACAGTGCAGAGGCATTGTTTACATCCCGGAAGTGAAAGACTTAAAATGGTTAATGTATTTCAGTTTAAACAACGAACAAAACAAATGAAGTAATGCTATTATTTGACATAATCTACAAACTCCAGAAAAGTGGACATATAATAATAACTATACATCTCTGATTAAAACTCTCCTGTTAATACTGATTATATTAGATCTGAATACAATAGTACAGATAGGACATGATAACATACCCAGACCATCTGCTTGGCAAGTACCTGTGGGCACACAGCATGCATATATATATATATATATATATATATATAGATACATATATATATATATATATATATATATATATATATATGAACAGAAGATTGGGTTAATTTAATCTTATAGGATGCATAACTTTTCTGAAGCCAAACAGAATCAACTCTTAATTGACCAGATTGAGACCCATTAATTGGACAGCAGGATGCCAAAATACAGAGGATGCATTATAACAGCCATTCTATCAGTTCTTCAATTTGCCACAAATTTTTATGTTAACATATATACTTTCAGAATAATGGTTTGTAAATATTTATAATTTATTTATTTGATTTATTTGACTTCAGAGATTGGTGACCGATTTGTAGCTGGCCAGGCTTAACATAACCCCAATTTTATCATTGATGTGCTAGTAATACGATTGTTCCTAATTGTTTCTGACAGATTATAACCAAACTGAGAGGACATTTTACTGGTGTATGATGGGCATGTGCGAAGACGAAAGAAACTGGCAACATGATACATTTGTAATTCATAATGGTAGGATGAACACAGGACAGTGCAGACATGGGATCAATTCCATTTTGTCAATGCCAATTCCACTCATTTCCATTTGGTCAATTCTAATTCCATATCAAATTGATCAATTCCAATTATATCAATTCCAATTCCAATTTGTACCTACCGACACTCTTTTTTTAACCTACTACTTTTTACAATGAGTAGGTTCTCTGAGTACCTACTTGGAATACCTACTCGGAGTAGTTTATATTCCAAGTAGGATTGTCATGGAAAAACTATTTCTGAATTAAAAGATTAAATGGTAAATTAATTTGTGGATTAAATTTTGTGTGTGGCAAACTTCAATTCCAATTCCATTTAAAAACAATTCCCATCAATACCAATTCCGGAATTGAATTGACTCATGTCTGGGACAGTGATTGAACATTAAAAAAAAATGGAGCCGGTAGTTATGGATACAATAGGAAGGCATATTTAATTTAAGTTGAATGACAACAGTTTAAGAAAATGATTTTAAAATACACCTAATAAATTAAAACGAATCAAGATCATAAATATCTGTTGGTAATTGTAATAAGTCGCATAGTACATCTACATATTTGTAAATTTAGGTTAATCAAGAGTTGACCATATTATGTTTGATGTTTAACAAACGACCTTTGTGTAGTGTTTAAATTTAACTACACAGAATACAAATATAAGACAGCATAAATGGCACAAAACTAAAATAATCCAGTTAACCACACACACGCACACACACACACATTCACAAAAACAAAGATAACCAGAGAAGCAGCCTACTTATAGTCTGATAACCAACATAAACTCACACTGAACGATGAAACATGCTTAAAGAACTGCTAGATTACAATACCATCCACTAATGAGATACTTACCGTGCAGATCCGTAAGTACAACCTTCTGGTCATATGATCCAGTCAGCAAGTAGTAAGCATTCATCGAGAAACGCACAGTACGTATTTCATTTGTGTGAGGTTTAAACGTCTGTACAGTACGATTGCTGCGTATATCCCACAACATGCAGGTGGCATCTTCGTGACCCGAAGCCATGAGACGCCCCGTTGGATCGACGCAGACTGACGCGAAAGGACTTCCTAGAAATGGAGAAATATTTCTAAACATCCTTCTTCACGTAGTAGTAGCAGTTAGAAAAATTAACTACCCAAAAATCATGGGTCTGTGACAAGACAATTATCCAGCACCCCAGTTTGCATAATTGTATGTTTCTATATAAAAACATTACTGTACATATGTGGATGTGTAAACTAGAAATAACCCCATTTTCTTATTCAACATTCAACAAGTATGACAATGGAGTTATATCATTACAAGATTTTAGATTTCTCTTCCAAACAAAAACATAACATAAGAGATCTTTATGTCTTTATATTTATTTATCTTTATATCTTTATTATGAATATGTCTCGTATCAACAACAAAATTGTAAATGCTGAATCTTACAAAATATAAGCAATAAATTCCGTATATTCAGTTTTTAGGTATGAGCCCATGTTATCTACAAATTACATATTAAGACAATTAAAACAACCGGAAAATAAATATATTAATATCTTCTCACACCAAACAGAAGACCCAATATATATATATATATATATATATATATATATATATATATTACTAACCTGGTGCGGTACTTGGGATAATGTTGATTGCAGCCGATGTACGCAGATCCCAAAGACGAGCAGACTTATCTGCTGATCCACTGACAAACATACAACCACCCCACGTGTACAAGGAATATACATGACCTAATTGTGATAGGAATATAGTAATTAATACAAAATCTATGTGTCAGGATTATGGTGGATGTATTTATGTACGTATGGTTTAGTGATAAGTGAAAACGTACTAGCATTGAAGACTGAGAAAAATCTCACTCTCTGCATGTGTGTGTGTGCATGCGTGTATGTGCTTACGGCGTTCTCATGTGTGTGCATCTTTCTATCTGTCTGTTTGTAAGGTGGGTACATTTCAAAAGATAATCATTCAAATGCTGCAAAAGAGATCGGTTACCTGTGTGACCTTGCATGGTTCGTACAGGACGTCCCGTCTCACAATCCGTTACATAAACCTTACAATCCCCAGCACCTCCACTTATCAACAACGAAGAACGATTTGATGTATCCTGCATAAATACCAGATCACGTATAGTGCCATCATGAAATGTTAACTCCATATCCGCACCTAAAACAAATATATGAAATATAAACAGATAATACGAGATGTTATATTACATGAGTCCCAAAATTCCCCCCCCCCTTCCCATCCCCCTAAAAATGATGAAGAAATAGCCTAGCATTCGGAGATTGCTATATTGTGTTCAAAATGAAATATTTCAAAAAGGTAACTTTGTATTCATGGTTTGTGCTTCACTCATCAGAATCAATGGCAATGATTGCCTATTATTATTATTATTACTTTTGTGTTAATTCTGTTAATTTAATAGCACAGATATCGTGCAAATAAAATATACACAAACACATGCAGTCCAAGAAATCAGCCACTCGATCAACCAATCAGCCACTAGATCAATCAATCAACCACTAAATCAACCAATCAGCCACTAGATCAACCAATCAGTCACTGGAATATTGATTGTTTGACTGAACATTTGGATTCTGTAATATAAACGGTCACCATTTTTGTACTAAAAAATGTATTAATCCTACATTATCAGAGGTGTTGACGTTGTACGGCCACTTTCTTGCACCAGTAACCTAAACAATCTCTTAACACACTATATTTAAAGCTAAGATTAATCTCTTTTCAAACACATGCTGGCTACATTGTCAGACAGAAAATATAACATGAAAACATTCTATTCATTGTAGCAACAGTTTGTTCCAGTCACATGCTAAAAGTCTCAACATACACCCTTGACCAAACAAAGATACATTTGTTATACTGCCAAAGGAAGAAAGTAAGTTTTACACCTGAAGAAAAGACAGTGAAGCTGTTTTGAAGGTTGGTTTGTTCAAATTCTTTGATCTCCTTGCTCGAGATCAGTTACTTAATGCTTTAGCTATTTCCCACCTTCTGTGCTGGTACCTTGCCGGTGATGAGGGGGCTTGCATGTCTCAAGCACCCTGGAAGCTATACTGACCGGGGTTTAAACGCCTGCAGGTTTAACCAAGCTGGGCAGAGTCTCAGAGGAGGGACCAGACAAAACCCAGCACCTGTACTTCAAGTTGTGCATGGGGCTAACAACCCCACCTCATAAAAACAAGCCTTATGTCCCACTGGGGATGAAGAGGCTAAGTAAGTCAGTACATCTGTTTTTCAAGAGCATTGGATGAATTCGATGGCAGGTTCCTCCTTATAATATCCCATTTCACTGAAATGGTCTCAACAACAATGCTGTTAAAAATGTGAAAAACCTTTTTTTGTCTTTGATTGTGTGTGTGTGTGTTGTATGTGTGTTTTTTTAATGGTTTTACAAGTGAATCTGTGGGAAACCACACAAATTGATTAGTTGTCTTTGTAATTGTTCTTACCAGAATATTTTGACACTCTTCAATAATCCATATATGGACACAGAGTTAATGGCACAGAAAACATTTGATAAGGTGTTGGAGAGAATCCCATTATGTATAGTTAAATATCTTTTGGTGGAAGAAATTACTACAACAATTGGTCATATCTTTATCTGAGTTAATAATATTTAGGAGAAAATCAGTGGTAATATGTATATTTATTTAACAAAGTGCTGACACTGATGACAGGCTGGATTAAGAAACTGTCGTAAATGATCAACAGATGTTAAATTATAGATCAGTTTGAAAATGGGAGTACTTAATGCAAATATAATCAAACTGCTGGGTTAATAAAATGCAGACTGTTGATGTCCCAGTGTTTAAAGGATTGCCACTAGTTGTTGGAAATCAAAGAAACCATTACCTGAAGTTCATAAAAGTGACAATCTAGGAAAAATGCTTCCAAAAAGGTGTCCTATGAATTAAAACACAGGGTCATTCTACACCAAATCAACTGGTTTTCTAAACTTTTATTTGGTCACACATTTCTATTGGAAAACTTACTGATGCAAACTTTTAGGCACCAACTACAAATACTTTCTGAGAAATAGGCCAATCAAATTTTTTTCACATATTTAATGCCCTTCCCCAATGACAGGTAGGCCTATATTTAAACAAAAATGCATGTACAAATAGAAAAAAACTTATTAATTGACTATTTCATCAATTTATTAACAGCCGAGTTATAATAATAATAATAATGATAATAATAATAATGACTGAAATGGCAGTTATTTTGACTGGCTTAGCTACAACAAATGAAGGAAATGCATATGGTGTGTAATTTACTGCTTCAGCACGGGGACTAATTCTAAATGAATTTACAATAGATGGCGGAGAAAACCCTTCCAGTTGCCTGGCTAGACGAAAAACTCATCCTACTATAGTGCCATGGCCGGGATTCAAACCTCCGACTTCCCGCACAGCGTGACCACGAATAAGAAAGTCGCACCCTCTAACCCACTAGGCCATGTAGAGGTGGTTTGATACTGGTTATCCAAATGAGGTTGTTAATTTCAGCTTCTACTCACAAGTGTTATTTATGTTTTTTTCTTATGCTAAAATGAGCACATTGATCAATATCTAACACCTGTGTGCAGAAGCTGAAATTGTGAGATAACAAAGTTAACAGCCATATGAAACAAAAGTCGAAGTATAAAAGACTTCAACAATTTTCAACGAGGCCAACTGTTACACCACAAATTGTACGGAGCTGAGATACAGGCATTTAAAATAACATGGTCTACTCAATTTTGGCTCTTGTGAGTGTAAAAAGGGGGTCAGGCCCCTTTTTTGAGCGAAAGTATTTGGAGCTGGGGCCTAAGATTTAGCATGTGTTAGTTTTCTGTAAATAGGTATTTGTGTAATTTATTTTATGAATGAACCCCCCCGTTAAAGCTAAAAACAAATGTCTTGAGTGTCACATTGAAAAATTTGATGTTGACACAACCGCATTAATTTTCAGAGAAACAAAAACATTGTATTGTGATTCTAAACAGACACAGATATTTTCCTGAACATTTACTTACCAATGACGTGCGTATCAGCATTATACCGCATCATTTTAATTGTTTTGTCATTAGAGCCCGTAGCTATGATGTCCCCTAAAGGATTCCATCCAACACAATATATAGAGCCCTTGTGATGCTTGGAACGTTTGTAAACAACCTCCATGTCTTTGATGACATGATCTTCTCTGAAAACAACAATAAAAATTATGATAATAAAATCACGATAAAAAACAAAGATGTACAGCATTTACAAATTATAACTTTCTTCATTCACACACAAGGAAACATTAAAAACAAGTTAAAAAAAAATATGAGCCAAGTACTGTAATCCTTTTTTTAGTTAGAAATATATGTTTACCAATTCAAGTTGTCTTCATTCCATCCAAAATATAACAAAATTATCAACTGTAAGTTCTGTTGGCCAGATTAAGTTACCAGCCTTAATGTATGACATTACAGAAATGAACTAATCATTACCACAAGAACTATGGTGACCTGATATTGATGAATTTATTAATTTTTGTTTATGTCACTCATTGTTTCCAATAAAAAACTGTATCCAATAATAGATAAGTGAAACAGTTACCAATTTGTAAGTTATAAATATATATACAAACACTATGTCAAATATATAACAAATATTATCATATGGCACTATGAGGAAACATCGAAGATTCTGATGGATTGCTTCTTTGGGTTAATAATATTGTCAGAAATGGCAGTTATTTTATGTGGTTTGGCTACCTCAAATAAGTGATATGCATATATACTATATAGTCTATAATTTACTGCTTCACCCCTTGGACTAATTCTAAATTTGTTTGAAAACCTTGCGAGTTGCCTGGCTGACTAAAAAACTTGGCCTACAATAGTGCCACAAACAGAAAAGACTTGTTTAGTTCTATAAGATTTTATTAACACATTATACCAACAACCAATAATCAGACATATGAGTTCAGCAAGGACCTTAAGCGACAGCACCTTTTCTTAGAATTCAGAAGTATCAAATTTCAAATTTTTAACAGGATCAGTTACACACACGCGCGCGGGCGCACACACACACACATATATATATATATATATATATATATCACACACTCACACAAACTAGATCAAAGTTATTTATTTAATGTAGGTGTGCAATATGGAGAAGACTGGTGTGGGGACCAACTCAGGTCAACTCTCTCATAATAGAGGAAAATAGGCACGAAATGACTTGTTGTGTTGTATGTGTGCAATATCATCCAGGATTTAAAGAAGACATGTCAACTGGCTGTTAACTTCTCTACACATCTGATGTTTGAGCCCCCACTAAACATATATATATATATATGTGTGTGTGTGTGTGTGTGTGTGTGTGTGTGTGTGTGTGTGTGTGTGTGTGTGTGTGTGTAAAGTGAACTGGATTAATGTGGTTCCCACAGCCAAGGAAATATTATTTTTCAGGACATTTCCAGGACAAAATTACCATTTTCCAGCACAAAGTATACACAATTTAAAGGTAACAAATCAAGATATGTATGAAAAGCATATCATGTTTATTCAATGTATGATCAATTATTGACATTTTTATGATACAGCCTCCTCCTCACCCCTTCTAGCTGTCTGATCTAACCACTTTTATTTAGATTTTAACTGACATGGGATATCAAGACTATGTACTGGTGCTATTTTTCTTCTACGATTGAAGGCATAATATTTATTGATAGGTTTTTTTGTTGTAAGTGGATTTTTTACCGGCAATATTCTTTCCATGACATTTCCAAGACATTTCCTAATTTTGTGAAATTCAAGGACATTTCCAGGAACTGGAAAGTGAATTTGTTATTTTCCCAGTTTTCCAGGATGAGTGGAGTATTTTTGACAAATATTAAACATGATCATCTATACAAACCTCAAATCTTGTACTTCTGGAAACCGACAAATACGAAGAACTTTAGAGTTGGCACCAATGGCATATAGGTCACCTTGTGGTCTGAATGAGACAGCCCGTATAGCCTGAGTGTCCTCAAGGGATGAAACAGGCATAAATCGTGGTTTATGTTCTGATGTACTCTGAAAATTATAAAGTTTTTGTCATAGTAATAGCTGTTAGAGAAGAGACAACATTATAACTTACAGAATATAAAGGAAAACTGTAGCCATATATATATATATATATATATATATATATATATATATATGGTTACAGTACACACACACACACTGACACACATGTAAAAAATATTATAAAGAGAGCAAGAGTATTCCAGGATTTAAAAAATCTCTAGATGACAATGTATAGATGAGCTAAATACTAAGTTTTCTACCAAACAATAACAATAAGATCCATAATGTACATCAGGATTCACATACTAATGTAGAAAATATGTCATATATAATAAACAATTTTTCTTCACCATAAAATTAGGCACTTCCCTCTAATGAGCCATACACACAAACAGACAGGTTCAGTCCTGTGATTAATTGTCAAGAGTTTGCATTCAAGTTAAGAGATTCTCTACACACACACACACACACACACACACACACACACGCATGCACACCTGAAAAGGGCATGCTATTAGTTTGGCTGAGTGAAATTATAATCTGCTCTTACTGCTTTCATTGGAGGTAATAGAAATATACCTATTATACGTACTAATCCTTGATCACAATTCTATAAAGTATAAGATTTATAAACAACATGAAAATCTGTGTCTACACCTTTATAATATGTAACATAAAAACACACGCACACATGCAAACACACACACACACACACAAAACCCAGAGAACCGGAGGAGGATTATACCACAAATTAATTGCAAACCGACAATTATATGATACATAATTATACCATTCATACCTCAAACAATGATTTATTAAACTGATCTAATCCATGTACAGGACAGATATCAGGATGTATAATAAACCTGAGTCTCTCGGATGACAATGATGACACTAACAGTGACGATGATACAGAGCATCGGCAATCCTTTGCTGATGATGTCATGACTAATAAAAATAAATAGTAACAACAACAATAACAACAACGCAAAAGCTGTCTCTCTACATCCAGTCGGTTCACATTTTGGTACGTGTCAGTGTCAGAGTCGTGTCAGAGTTGTGAAGATATTTTTCTCCAATTTACTACGTATACACAATTAAATCCAGAATCAATAGCTTGATGTAGCTATATATATATATATATATATATATATATATATATATATATATAACACACACACACACACACACACACACACATATTCACTCTGACCAACCCTCATAGTACAGAAAAGGTGATGTTCAATATTTATCCGCAGTTTGATGCCAAGACAAATATATATGATTGGTATATAACAACAAGTAAACTGCCACATGGTCAGAATGCCAACTTAACACCAGATTAATGACTCTATCTATCATCGACAACGACACTGACCATTTCTATAACCCTATTAACTATCCACTTCTGCCAGCAATAAATCTAGGTTTTTGCTGTTGATTTTGGTTTTTTTTTGTGGCGGTGAACAAATCTGGAAAACAGACTCTCACCAGACAAACAGACACCTATATTATATCAATATCAATGGTGATAATACAAACAACAGCAACACCAGTATGTCTGTTGTCATTATCCTGTTAAAGGGCTATATTGCCATACCTGAGCTCCCTACATCGGATTGTATCCAAACAAATAATCAACATATTTGCTGTTTTTTACGTATAATGATGACACTTATCTGACTCTCCATCATGATCAGCCTCTGATAAAGCAGACTTCAAATGTAAGAAATCAACTTGAGCATAAATGAATAACTAATTAATAGATTATAAATAATAATTATAATTAGCTATGGTATTCAATGATAACAAACATTAATAATTAGTATAATTTTTAGTTTTTAAGTATTTCTCCAATATCTCCTAATTTTCAAATGTAAACAGGTTTATTTAACACTAACAAATCACCCATAAACATTAAATGTATGACATTGACACTATATATATATATATATATATATATATGTGTGTGTGTGTGTGTGTGCGCGTCTATGTGTGCATGGGTGCGTGCGTGTGTATAATATATAAGGCCTGGTAATATCCAAATTACCAGGGCCGGTACACCCTCCTTCGTTAGCTCTGACTATACCAACTAGTTAAAAACTAACATTATACACCTATATAATATGTTATAACTGACTAAACACTGACAGTTTATGCCTATACCATAAGTAACTAAACAGTAATATTATGTACCTTAAAACCATAACAAGCTAAACACTAACATCATGGACCTATGACATAACAAGCTAACATCATGTACCTATACCACAACAAGCTAAACACTAACATCATGGACTTATAAGATAACAAGCTAACAGCATAGACCTACTTCATACATAACAAACTAAACACTAACATCATCAGACCTGTGCTATAACTGGGTAAACACTAACAATATATGCCTCCGTTATAATTGGTTAAATACTAAAATCGTGTATTGACTCCACAATATTTTACACACCTATACAGAAATAATACGTATTAAGTGGGCTTTTAATTTCTTTTAATTAGTACAGCTTCCCTGGTTAGTAAATTGATCTAATAAGGCAGATGACAAGACAGATAGCAATGATAGCAGACTACAATAAGAACCAGGGTTGAAGTTTAACCCAGGTTAAACTGGTTTAGCCCAGCCCGGCTGGTTAAACCTAGGTTTTACTAGTTTAACCCGGGTTAAACTGGGTTTTTATCAGAATACAATATACTGACATTTTATACACATGAAAAGTTGTTAGGAATTCAGTTTTAAGATGCTGACAATGTGCACCAATCAACATAAACTAATATCTGAGATATTATGTTGTTGGTGGAAACAGTTAGACACTATCACACTGTAGTAATTATGTAAGATGTTATGATACTATCACGCTGTAGTAATTATGTAAGATGTTATGATACTATCACGCTGTAGTAATTATGTAAGATGTTATGATACTATCACGCTGTAGTAATTATGTAAGATGTTATGATACTATCACGCTGTAGTAATTATGTAAGATGTTATGATACTATCACGCTGTAGTAATTATGTAAGATGTTATGATACTATCACGCTGTTTTTGTAATTTTCTTTTTGTAAGATGTTATGATACTATCACCCTGTAGTAATTATGTAAGATGTTATGATACTATCACCTGTAGTAATTATGTAAGATGTTATGATACTATCACGCTGTAGTAATTATGCAAGATGTTATGATACTATCACGCTGTAGTAATTATGCAAGATGTTATGATACTATCACGCTGTAGTAATTATGCAAGATGTTATGATACTATCACACTGTAGTAATTATGCAAGATGTTATGATACTATCACACTGTAGTAATTATGCAAGATGTTATGATACTATCACACTGTAGTAATTATGCAAGATGTTATGATTTGTTGGTGGCCAAACCAACTGATCTGTTCTATGATTGGTTGAGCTATTCAGCAATTGGATAACCAGAAACAATTAGAAAGTGGTGGTATACCAAACTGTGGTTAACCATACACTTTTGTTATTGTTTTGTGTGGCATACTGTTTTGTGTGTGCTTAATATAGATAATAAATGTTTAATATATATTTAGTGTGTTTTATTTAATCAAATAGTGGTGTATTGTGCCTAAAATGAGTTTAACCCAGGTTTAATCTGGTTAATCCTGCCAACCCTGATAAGAACTAGAAGTAATAGAAGTAATACCAGAAGACAAATGGGATACCTGATGAAATAAAAGACACCTGATGATGCACATGTGATATTTGGTGACAGCTGTGAGATCTGATAATGGATGACTTGATCAAAGATGGTACCTTTTTAATCCTGTCTATAAATAAAAGTTTTATAATTTTTTTAATTTGGTAAACAATAAAATAATCTAGCTTGGCCTAATATTGTATAAACTGTTTATTTCTCTATTTAAAGAGAACCTAGCGCATGATATTAACTCAAATATTATGCAGTAAACATATATGATCGTCAACAGTGTAAACATATTATACAGCAAAGTAGCTTTGTCAACAAATCGATATTTAAATTCTTTACTTTTAGCTGTCTGTTTGTATATAATGTAACACCTGGTTCAACGTTGTGGCTCTGTGTGAAGTTGTGTGGCTCTGTGGTGTGAGTTACTGTGGCCCTATGTGAAGTAGTGTAGCTATGGGTGAGGTAGTGTCTGATGTGGTATGGCTCTATGTGAGGCAGTGTGGCTTGACATGAGGCGACACAGTGCGTAAACAAACTTCCCAAATCCTCAGTGTAACAGCACACAATTCACAATAGAAGTTACCAAACATCAGGGATTTTAATAACATTATAAAGTGAAAAAAGTACATTTAGATATTGGTTTTTGTTCACAGCTATATCAGTGTGCTAGCAAACATTTACCAACGACCCTATATCCATTAATATTGTGCCAGTTTTTACATGTTTCAAATTCAAAATATAATTTTTATTTAGCTTTTTTAAACATATAAAACTAATGGATATTACCTCTGAAAATAGACACCTTGCTTTGTCAAAGTGTTTTCTCATGTTGTCCGTTCTCAAACTGGACGACTTCTTTCTGACTGGACAAGCCTCTGTCATGTGACATGTGTCCCTGTCTTTGATTGGCTGACTATTGAGTTTCTGGGTAGAATACTTACACCTGATAGGCTGATGTTTATACTGTATACAGTAATTCATTACATCAATCGGAGAGGACTTTGTCTGAACGTCAACATCCGAACGTGTCTTTACTTTGGCTGATAAAAATTCCTGTTTCTTTGCACGACAGCGTGCAGTGTATCGCAAAAACGTATCCTCGTACTGTAATACGGAGCCACCTTGACTTGCTGTTGGCTTCTGAATCAGTTTTCCATTACTCGCAGCATCATTCAACGTATTGGTCTCTTTGGACGTGACTGATTTAATTATTTCTTGGGCAGCTCGACTTTCCCGCACGATGGTATCGGGCGTAGGACAGGAGAGATCGGGAGGCGTTCTGAGCGAAGCGGTAGAAGCTAATTTCAAATGTGCACTGGATTTTGATGACGGAAGTCTGCTATCTTTATGGGGTAACCTATCTGGCCCACTCCTTTCCCGGATATTGGTGTACACCGGTGACACGTAGCTGCTCGTCGTTGTCGACGATTCCGGTCTCCACACGTCATCATAGGTTACGGATGGCGTCAACATAATCTCTTTGGCTGCCATTCGCAACAATTCGCCTGGTGACATAATGCCAGTGTTTGGATGACATCCACCATCAGCAATCCGTGTCCGCGGTGACAACGTCGATGGCTGATGAGGATGAGGCAACATCTGGAGTCCTCGTGGAGTTGAACTAGACGTCCTCGACGAATCGTGACTCAAAGAGTGTAACTCGCAATTATCCGACGATGCGCCGTTGACGTGGTTTAACTCTAGTAGATCTACTGGCGTCTTCCTTGGCCTAAACACTGGCGTGTTAGGATTAGAATTATTAAACTGTGGGCTAGTATCTCGCTTATACTCCAATTTATACATCAGCGACATCTGGTCTCTCACTATGGGTGTCTTATCGTCAGCTAACTCATGTATTGTCTTAATTTTGTCACTGTCTGTCTTCTCCGGTAACTTACTCACTACCTCAACAGCTGGCATCGTGTTTGTAGTACTACCCGCTGTTGGTTTATCCAGCTGAGTAGCAGCTTGAGGAAGGCGTACACACAACGCTGACCCGACACCATCCTGAATGTTCATCTGGCTATCCAATGAATGAGTATTACCGACACTAACGCTATGACTGGCTGGTGGTGCCTGTGGTGTGACTGGTGGTGGTGATGCTGGCCAGGTCGAGTCAGCTGGCTCTAGACTGGTATTTAGGGAACCACCTTCAGAAGATTCAATCAACATGTCCGCAATGACACCAGAATCTTGTTCATTCTGCACAGGATCTTCCATAGTCTCCACTACACTGTTTTTGAAACGGCCATCTCCTGCTAATATATTATCCTCACTCTTTAAGGCTATGACATCATCACAACATTCATAACCAACCTTAACGCTGACGTCATGTGACAAATTGCCGCCATCAGAACACGACGTCTTTGGTGACACAAGTTTTTCATTGGATGATGGTACCGTTGATGTTTTGGTTTCTGTTGTCATGGTAAGATGTCTCGCATCAGCAAACGTCACACTTCTCCTTGTTTTGTTTCTCACGTGATGACTTTGCTGTTTTAGAGATAAAGAACTCTTCAGAGGTGTCGAGTCTCTCATCTGCGGTTTAGTTTTACAGCTGCTCTTTTCTCCATTTTTTGGTCGCAACATGCCACTCGACTTCTCAGATTTACTCGTCATTTTTGTTTTACTACTCTGACACATGTCGGATCCGGTAGGAATGACAACTGTCTGTGGAGCA
The DNA here is from genome assembly GCA_025642065.1 of Paralvinella palmiformis. NCBI lineage: Eukaryota > Metazoa > Annelida > Polychaeta > Terebellida > Alvinellidae > Paralvinella > Paralvinella palmiformis. The sequence continues at coordinate 628,753 of JAODUP010000159.1, forward strand.
AAGTTTCTCTCTGTCTTAGTGACTGGTTTGGCCAATTTCGTGCCATCGGATGCCACTTTTCCACTGACCATGCGCTGATACGGATCTGAAGCACCAATCTGTCTTTTCTTGCCAGATCCAGAGCAATCATGGGATATCCCATTCCTCATCTCAACGTCTGACAACCCGGATCTACTGCCAGAATATCCCGATTGTTCGTCATCTACAAATTTGTTATTGATGAACTTGTCATATTTTGTTAACTCAAACATTTCATTTAACATATCCTCGGATGGTACACGTTTCAAGCATGAGCCTTCATGATGACCGTGACCAACATGTTTACTTTTATGCACCTTGGTTGGCTCCTCAAGGGAATCTGTACTTGTCTTAATAGTCCTGTTTTCTTTTAAAGTCATACCAGAGATGTTGGTCGACTCCAATTCTCTAATGTCACAACCTTTGAAAACAGTGAGTTTTCTTTCCATCGTAGCCATGTTTGTTTCCAAAGTTTTCAAATTCGAAACTAACCTATTTTCCGTAGTTTTATTGGTTAAGTTAGATTGACAACAAAGTTTCTCATTGGCTGGTTGCGATTCTGTGCATACCGTCTCGTTTGTAGACATCATTTTCACTTTCTTCTGAGCATCTGTCTGTGATGTGGTAGCACGATCTCCAGATAGCTTCAGTTTTGAAAGGCTTACACTGTGTCTGAGTTTCTTCTCGTGGTGACCCAAATCAGACTTAAGCGTTAATGATTTTGCACTCCTGGTAGCACGTGTCGTTGACCCGAATGTCTCTTGATTATGATTTGGTGCCGTTTCCTGTATGACGTTTACGACATTCTTAGAATGGCACTTTTTATCAGCATTTATCTCCGACACGTTTGCATCTGTCTTCGCTTTAGGAGATACCCCAGCAGCCATTGCGCTTGAAGGTTCCGCAGTGAAAACCGACTCTACTTTCATCGTAATGACCCTCTGACCTCCGGAAAGAACGTGGCTAGTTGATGCCGATTGTTTTTGTGGCCTCTGTTTACTTTTAGTATTTCTGGACGGGAAAGCAATGGAGGATGAGGACGAGAGACCGTTTTCCTTCTGGCTATCACTAGCACGTTCTGAACGTTTACATTTCCTGCTCAGATCGCTGACACTAGACGGCAGAGAATTAGAGCGTGAGTGCCACGAGGAACGTGGACGGAACTTGGCACCAACAAAGTGACGATTGTCCGAGTAACCATTCAACAACATGGCCATCTCCTGGGAGCTTACGTCCGAGTTCTTCAACGTGGACGACTTATTCGAGGATTTCTGTGCACCGTCTAGGTTTTTGTGGACGTTGCCCAGTACTAGCGATGATCTCTTTCGGTCATAAATCTCTAACAACTTCGACTTCGGACCCGTTTCCCGGCACAGAGCCTGTGCCGCCTTCAGGTTAAAGCTTCCGCAGTACTGAACTCCGTCGAGGCTCTTCATGAACGCCGCCTTTGCCTCACTGGTGGCATCACCCGGTGTAGCTTCCGTACAGTGATCCGGATCGCCATTAGAAGCCCCCTTCCGTAAGTCGTCCATCATTGCCATGCCAGTGTAACGTCGAATGTGTTATGATAACGAAATGTTACGACCTACTGACGGACTCTACCAGTCGTACGAATAACATTGTCGTCCCCATCGAGCAATAACAAATCACGTACATGACGAACACAGGACGAGATTCCCGCGTAACAACTGCCATTATCCACGTCCTATTAAATCATATACGAGTAGTGCGTCACATGACTTCCAGTGCGGGCCAAATATGACAGTATTCCAAAAACGTCGAGAACTGACACTAATATCATAAACAAACTAACTGACAAAAACCTCTTCACATTATTCACCAATTAACACCCATCCGCTGTTTTTCCCCATCAGTAGTTAGTGAACAATCAATCGCCTTTCCTTCTAACACCACAACAGCGACACAACATTCGCCGGCAACCGTGTAAATCCCGCACAACAGCGAAGCAAGCGCCGATAACAAAAACAACGGCAGAAATCCAGCCACTCGGCGACGGCGGCACACGACGACCCACAAGCGCGCGGTGCAATACGTCTAAACTTTCTATTAACACCGACCACGCCGGTGCGACGTGCACGCGGATTGTGGGCGAAATAGACACGACACACGATGACCCCGGGACGACAGAGACCGGTCGTCATCTAAAACCAGCTCTGTCAGTCGATGGTCACCGTTGTCGTTATTGACGGGTGTCAATAACGACGGTGACACCGCGCACTGTCGGATGTCGATAACCAGGGAACGACGTCTGACAAGATCTCGCTGTCCAGGACCGGATATTCCGGAGAATTAGGTTGGTTAGAAATGCTGTTGTTGTTGTTGTTCATTTACCTATTTGACAACACACACACACGCGCACGCACAAACACATACTAACACACACTAACACCATCTTATAGTAAGTAGTAAGCCACTAATTATAAATGTTCAATCCTCTTGTTACACATGAGTGACCACCAGAGAGAATACGATCCGAACGCTGCCAGTGATCCTCGATATGGTAATGGATCTATAGGAATAGGTGTATGTATACACGACTGCGCGTTTATATACGCGCGCGCGCGTGTGTGTGCACATGTGTTTTGTGTGAGTGTGGTGGCCGTATATTGGCTATCAAATCACTTTCTCATCAGAATGTTAGTCACAAACTGATGTCGTTATCACATGAGATCATACGTAAGATTAATATTGTCAGTCTACAGTTTTAAGACGTCTATAGACCGTGATGTGACAACTGACTGCCGTCAACGAGTGACAATTTGTTAAACTGGTACGGCGTGTTGAGTTTCAGGAGTGGTTAGATACGGTACAGGCCTGAGAATGTATAATGCCAAAACAACAACAAAAATCTGAAACCAATCGCGAGGCGATTGTGGGGGAGGGGTAAAGGGGCCCCCCCCCCAATTTTTACTTTATTTCCTCGACGGATTTACACGAACCACGGGAATGATCAGTTTCGTTCGAAAAACTCTGAAATCCTTGGATCCGCGGAAACTCCTCAAGCCTCCATCATATGAGTGCATATCACAATCGGGATTGATATCCACACATCCGGGTCGTTTTACACCAATCCAGATTGATAAAGTCGTCCAACCTTGCGTTTATTTACAGTCATCTAGGATCAAGTCTACCTCACGAGCTTGGTGGCTGTCTGTTTATAAACATTGTAATATCTGATCAATCCATAAATATACTTTATCTGATGTTAATCAATCACTCAGACTTTAGTCGGTTTAATACAATGGTCAATCAATAACGACGTTGTAGGGGCGGTGGGGGGGGGGGTGTTTTCAGTGTCTTCGGAGAAATTAAACAATAAAAAAGGAATATACTAGTTTTGGCTCCACAAATGTCCCACATTCCTCTGTAGCAAAAACTTACTGTTGATGGAACCAATTCAACGACTAGAATTCGCTACACATATACACCTGATGAAGATCGCGCGCGTCCACACACACACACACCCACACACCATAGCGTAACAATTAATGTCATCACCTATGTCAGATGTCATATAAAATATTGTATTCTATATCACACGCGTCAGTCGTCTACACCACAACGTGCATAAAGTCACAAATCGCCATCATCTCAAAATGTGTCAAGTGATCTATATCACAATTCCAGATTACTGTCACAATTCAGTTCCATAATTTCTGTAAATCAAACTGGAAAATCGTATTGCTAACAAACAGACATCTACTTTAGATATCTTCCACTAGATACATATATTACTACTACTACTATTACTACTGCAACTACTACTAATGTGTCATTATTATAAAACAAAATCAATCTGTGTTGTTTGTTATGAGGTGTCAATACTTACATATATGACACCTATTTATAGTATACAAATAACACTGACTACCCTAGAAGTTGTGAAGGACAAAGGTTCTCACTTCATTCTAAAAGGCAGTTGTGTTGACATTTACTTGTATACATATAATAAGGTGTTATGGTGACTGACACAAACGCACGCGGGCGCGCGCGTGTGTTTTAGCCGTGTATAATAAGGCACAGGCACACAGAATCTCGAACCGTGAATTCAAACTGGACGTTTCTTCAGAGGAATGAATCCAGAGTTGCGACTTTTCTTGCTGAGACATGTGTAATGTCTCACCTCTCTCTCTCTCTCTCTGTGTGTGTCCAACACCATTATCACCACCACCACAATACTTAACCATTCCCATGTAGTACTTTACATATATTAATGAAAACATACACAGGAAATTAGCAATAACTTAAAGGAAGTGAATACTAATTACAGGTAAATATTACTACTTCTACAGGTGCTATTTGAGGTTGACTTTTTATTAGTCAAAGCAAAAATGTATCCAATGATGCTTTTGACTGATTAGTTCTTGAGATATCACACACACACACACACAGAGAGGGAGAGAGAGTTTGATGAATAAACAGATCAATGTTAGACAATATAAAATATACTTGAAATAGACAATTATGTTGATTCTTTTAGCAGACTGGACATTGTGAAGGGCCGCATCAAACTATATAATCTATTGATTGTGGTTAGACTCAGAGACAGGAAATGATGTCTATTTTGAAATAAAATAACATATACATCAGTCTACATTAAACACCCATCAATGATAATGATGTCTGGTGAGCTGATGTTATTTGGGTAACTTTTAATAGACAATATCAGGATATGAAATCAGCAGACAGCCTATATCAGCCGGATTGACTAGTATACTAGGGCATGAGAGTAGCCTTTTAAAAAATCCTGAAAATCACGAAAGGAAGTCGCAGAGCAAAGTAAGGTACATGCACCCAAGGGGGGGGGAGAAACTTTGAGTTTAGTGCATTTTTAGGACAATCTGAGAATACTAGAGTCGGGCATAAAACATAACCTTCACAAGAGAATTTTATTTTCAACCCAGTTTAACCCACTCCCAGTTGGCTCGGGAAAAAACCGGAATTCTGGTAAAAAACGGAAAACTCCCATCCCTGTTAATACTTTACCAGCCGTAAAAAGATTTTGGCAGCCCTGACTTTTTTAGTTGTATTTTTATTTATTTATGTTTTTATGGGATTGATCAATGTCATTGTGCCCAAATCAGTCTGTCAATGAGCAGGAAACTGATAGATCTACATGATATAGTACAGCTGGTAATGCATCGTGCTGGAATGCTCCTAAGTTGGGGATAGAAATCTTGGTGTTACTGATGCCTGTCTGTTACTGCATCGGATAATCTCATTTCTCTGGGGAACAACCTTTCGGTGCCATCTATCTCAAATGTGATCAGTGTCTAGGCTAAACAAAGCACCCAGTGAGACACTCAAATAAAGCGTTCATCATATAATATCATGCAGATCCTTACCTACATGATCATCCATCCCATTTGGTATTCCTGACAAATTGTTATCGCAGCAGGTAATATCTCAATTTAGTGACTACCTTACCCAGTTGCTGTTCCATAACAATGGTTTTTGTGGGATTAAACTATCACACGTCAATATTTACTGGAGTCAGATTCACCAGTCATCAACAACATTTTTTTCGATCTCAGTGCTAATATACATAACCTCAGAAAGTGCCAACCTTGTAGCTTCTAAAAGATCTCGAAGTACAGGATGTTTGGGTTAAAATATCAACAATCTATTATATATGCTTATATCCAGAATGACCACACGGTATGCACTATTCACTATTCATGGTACACGCGTCACTGACCAGTGTTAGGTGAACATTTTTGGAGCTCCATTCAATAACATGGTTGAGCAGTTATTGGAATAAATTATCACAAAATCTGTCAGTTCTCATTATAATACAAGACAGAACATTAACAGTGTGCACGTCATCACAAAAAATGGAATTTGTGACTCCAAATATGACAATGATGTATCACCGAGAACAATAAGACTAGATGCTTCAATACTTTTTGAGAAGTAACCTGCATAACCTGAAATATTTAACAATAAAACATTCCAAACAATAACAAAGATAGGTAATTATTATTGACAGTAATAATAGTTAATATAAACTGGATGATATTTCTTCAGATGGCAATCTGTGAAACTTGTGGGTGACCAGATCTGTAATCCCTTTCTCGTGCACGTGCATACATACATACATACGCAGCGATACATACATAAATATACATTCATAGATCAAAATTGAAAAATTTCCTAAGTGGGATAGAACCCATTGTGTAACTGTTGCCCGAGTCTGTGGGATGTTTTGTGAACAAGTAAGTTTTCCTAATTCATAATGAACTAGCCCCTTCGGCTGTACATCTGAAGTGAGATTACAGCTAAGACAAAACAAAACACTCACTGAAGACACTCATTCGTTCAAATGGCTCAGACATGCTCTCATATAAAATGAAATATTACTAATGACTCGTTGCAGCTGAGATATATTAATTCTACATCTTAAATGGACTGGATTCCCTCTCCTCAACACCAGATATTTATCCAGAATACTGTTGGTACTGTATAATGATGTAAATCATCGGATAACGTTCTCTTTACCATTATACTAATCAAACACTTGAAAATTTTAGCATTCATAAAGACATCTACAATTAATTTTAAGCTGTACTTTTAAATGACTGACAAATTTTTATAGACCAAATTTATGAAAAAATAAACAGCAAAACCAATCTTATTATTGACTGATGTCATTGATCCGGTGTCAACCCATGCTGTTATGAGGATATAATTAGGTAAGCCTCTTCCATAATTAGGATTATTACCTAAATCCTTCCAAACAACAGGCTTTGGTCATAATACACAGTAAATAATTATTGATATTAGTCAATGTATCGAGTGGCTATGATATAATAATATAATTGCATATGCTCTCTCTTTCTCTAGCTTGATAGGTTGTTGAGTTAGACATTCACACAACTGCTGTGCTTTCTCCTGTATGTGTAACCCTCAGGTGCCATGACTGCGTAGACAAGTGGCTTCCTAGCGGTTTGTTATATAGCACAAAAAGACACTGGTGGTGTGAATTAAGTTCCTTAGTGAATTCTAGAAATGTCTGGTTTATAATTATATGTGCCGGTGCCTTTTTACACTCACTCACTCACTCACTCACTCACTCACTCACTCACTCACTCACTCACTCACTCACTCACTCACTCACTCACTCACTCACTCACTCACTCACTCACTCACTCACAATGAGTGCTGCCTCCTGGTGAATAATTTCCAAACTATATACTATATATATATATATATATATATATAATGATTTGTGAACAGAACTAAAGAAATTGTTTGTTACCTGATGTTTGGTTGATGATGCTTCTGATCCTGATGATTGTGATGTCAATTCTGATGCTTGATCTGGAATGTCTAATCCATGTACCACGCTGCCATCTATTCTATCAGATAGCTTCTGTGCCTCTGAATATGAACATACCAGTATTTTATATTCCTTAATGAATTCTAGTATTTTATATAACAAACAAACACACACGTATTAACAGAGAGAATGACTTAAGTATTACTTAATCCTCTGTGGTGTCTGTTTTGATAGTGCTACATTATTGAATCTTAGGGAAATTATGTTTAAACCAGTTTCTTGCTAAAAATCATATCCAGATGGATGCATGACTGCAATTAATTCTGATTGGGTGAATGGAAAGACAATACAATTTGGAACACAGGACAATTTAAACTGCCAGTGAAAGTTTGTTGAAACCACATTCCCTGAAAAAAAAACATTTTTTTTTAAAATTTACATCATTTCCTCAAACTCAAAAATTTCTTTGGTCTGAAAATGTTAAATTCTAACCTCGTTGACTTGTGGTCTATGCATAGAAGCTATCAATAAAAGTAATAAAAAGCAAATTTCCCCAAAGCATCATGGTATAATCAATGGGACAATATCAGCATGACACAGTAAGATTATAAATGTTTGAAAAGCCTACTGATTTGAAAAATCTGAAATTAGTGAAGTAATAATAATATTATGCTGATTATTGAGATAATATTGAATTTAGCTGCCCATAAAACATAATATAATTATGTGCACTACCACTTAAAGCTATTACGTTTACATTAAATATCCTTAAATACTATATCACAAATATGGCCTAAGCTGTGAATGCCAATATGTTTAGCGGTTCTCATTACTCAGTAACCGTATGTAGTTTCTGAACGCAGGTCTACATGACCTCTATATCCAGATTGCTGACTTCTGACATTTTATTACGTTTTTCATGAATGCAGGTGGTTATTATCTGTGACTCGTGATCAAAACGGATTGGTCGATCAGCCCAGAATTGATCTAATCTATGCCCAAAGGACTAAATCATTAGACCAATCAATGGAAAACCTTTCTAGCGACAGTGACCTCATGCTTTCAGAATGTCTGTATCATTTGTTTGTTAAACATCTCCGCAAAACAAGCAAAATGTTTCCATTGGCTTAGACTCGACATGTAATGATAGTACTTCAATCGCTGAAACTGCTTGGTCTAAATATTTATGAAGAGGCCCTAATTCCATTGTTTTTTTTTAATTATTAATTACCATCAGATCAATCTTATTATTAATAAATTATCAGAATGCAATATGATAATTATTTGTATTGTTTTATGCTATTCCTAAATTGTACTGTTTTTATGTTACCCCTTTCCCAGTTTCTTCATTCAGTCACGGTAAAATATTCTGGATATTCTTTCGAAGTTTAAAAATTCCTCATCCCCACCTCTCTGAAGAATACACTCATCCAAAAACTACACCGATATCTATTCTGAACGATACAATGAGCAAACTTCTGGATTCAAACTAGTAGCTGTCACAGAAAAGCCACAGCAGATGACAGATTGTATCGTAGACTAGAATACAACTGGGTTCATCTGTTGTAGCTGCCTTCAAACATTTCTGTAAGTTTACAATAAAACATGCAGCTGTATTCTGTTATTATTACCATACATGTATGAGGTAGAGTAACACTGCCCCCGCATTAGCTGTGTCTGGGCACGGTCAATTAAATCATCTTTAATATCTTATTTTAAATGTACTAGGGTGGTCGCTACCATTACAGGATTTATGGCAATCAACTTTATCCACGACAAAAATACAAGTATTCTGTTACGTTTTCAAACAGATTTGTTACAACTATGATTCTTGTTTTGTTTCACAGAACAATTAAATTCTAGAAAACCTAACATAATTCATCACAGTAGAATGTATTAATCTAATACAAACTGAGAAAGGGAGGTTATGAAATGAGCTACTTCCTGTATAACTACATAGAAATATAAGCATCAGAAAATATTTCTTTAAATAATAATAAATTCTCTCACACACACACAAAGTGGGCTGTGCTAGATAATTATATAAACTTCTAGGGACAGTTAGCACAAACTGATAACTTATAACGCACAACATCTTATCTGACTAGATCAGCTACCGATAAAATAGTTCGGACTATTGTCAATATTATTTACTGTTATTGCCTACTATCAAATAATAATAATATGTCTATATTTACCACTGTTGTCATAACTTTTCATCATGTTATCATCACCATCGAGTAGCTGTTGTTGGTAAATTTGTCGTTGTCTTTCCTGTGTTTCGAGCTGTTCCTGAATTGCATAAAATATTAATACTTTTAGCCAAATATTGGCATTATGAAACACATCAGCTCAAAAGGTACTGTGCTCTTTGTTTAGCTAAGGACGCAGGGTCAATTCCCACAGGAAAGGCTGTAAGCTATGACTATTGATTGAGATCTGGATGGCAGCTTTATCCATTTTGGTTATGGCAGAAATGTGATATATTACTAACTTGGATCTGTCCTCCGAGGATCTTACTAAAAATAGACTAGAGTGTTTTTATTCGGAATTTAGCAAAGAAAGGTCACGGCACAAATTAGTACAGTAATAGTAGTATGTAAAAAATGGAGTCAAAATACTACCAAATGACTTCTCAATATTACAGGTAACCAAATAATTATTGACTTAATTATATTTATAATGCTAGCCCACTCCAAGTCTCAGAATTAATTAAATATTTTTGTTACATAAATATTTAGTCACTATAATAAAGTAATTTTCAGCTACCATTAATTGATTAAATAATATGTAAATTTGTATGTTTAAATGTTAAAATACAACACGTGATTATTTATATCCCTCACTTAGATAAACATTATATTTAAACAAGTCAGTGTGTGGTCTAGATTTTGAATGCGTAAGATAGAACTGCTCAGGCTGTGGAAAAAATTACAGTAAAATTTTGTCAAAATCACCTTGGTGTCCTACCCTTGAAAATAGTGGGCACCCAAAATATATGGATCAGATTCAAATCCTAATCTTATGTTAGCAACAAAGTTCCTTAACTACTGGCTCATTAGGGAACCAGTAATAGTTATGTACACAGACATACTGCAATTATTTAGGGAAGCAATAATTATTATTTACAACAAACAATAGCTAAATCCAATATTCCCAACATGTACCAAACATTATCATTCTTAAATATCACATAATAATGAGAAGTTCTCTTAACTTATGGTATTTCTAACTTCAGGGATAACTGGATAGGGCAGCAATTCCTCATATTTACTACCTGGTAATTCCTACCCTAATATTTAAAGGCAAACCCTGATTGTCATGCAGCTAATGACATTATATGATAATCTACCAATTCTAAAGGACTCACAAGGGCACTATAAGACACCTATAAGACAAGTACATATATAGGTGACTTAGGAAACATTTCAATTCTCCTATTGGAATTGCCGGTTTTAATCAAAACAAAATCCAAAATTTCATTTTTTTAATAATTTGTTGTTCATTATTTTTCATTTATTTTTATATGCATCTTGTATACATAAATGAATGAAATGACGAGGTGAATACAATTTTTTAAATTGCTGATTTAAATTCATACAAATTTCTACATGGAATTAATTTATTTAGAATTGCAACTGAAAAATATTATGTGCAATCTGTCAAATAGAATTGGGTGGATTGGGAACTGACATAATCAAATTAACCCCATATCTGTCTACAAACATTCTTCACCCAAGCAGCATGAGCAAGAAGTGCTCATTGACACACAGGATAAAATTGTTACAGTATTTCACTTTTCCTCTTTTGACATGCAGTCCTGAGAATACGGCAATATTAAAATTGAAACTAGCCGAGAAACTACAGACCTTTCTGAAATGACAACAGTTGGGCAAAAATAATTAAATGTAACTAGTGTGTGTATGTGCGCGCATGTATGTATGTGTATACACTTGAGTGTGGAATTGACTTGGTGATACAAAAGTTTCAAACCTTGTATTCTGCTACCTAAAGTTGCAAGGCCAAAATATTTTTTAAATATTGGTAACTATGAATTATTCAAGATGGCTAAGAATAACTGGTGAGCCTTTCTTCGTTTTTATATCTAGCGGGTCTGCTATTAATATATCCTTAGTGACACTACTCTAATTTTCCTATTTACATATGTATATATCTCCATATTATATCTAGTTAGTAATTGTTTATCAACTGGTCTATTCCATTTCTTCTAGAATAAGCTAGTTTCTTCCATTTTTCCCAACTGTATATATATATATATATATATATATATATATAAATGATTTCATCCAGAAGAAACCAAAGCCCAGTTTCTAATCCTACCCTCTCCATGCCCCTCATGGATTACCTCAAGTTTTTGTCTCTGTTTCTGATACTGTTGATACAGATCTGTACTAGATGTCCGTAGACTAGCATCATTCGTTTCGCCCGACTGAGAATGTTTCTTCATAATTGACACAGGTGTGGTGACACTCCTCCTCGGTGATTCCGAAGGCTTAGGAGACACAATATTACTGTCTGACTCTGTGGAGACTGGTGTTGATGTTTTTGTTACTGATCTAGGACTACCTGAAGGAGTATCGTCATTAATGAGTAATGTTTCAGATTTAACTGGTGTGCTCTCAATGATGATACTACTTTGAGTGTCTAGAATGTTTGAATCATCAAACATTTTATCAATAGAGGTCTGCATCTTTGACTTGTAACCGAGATTCAGATGGAAGCTGTGGTTGGAAAATGACTTAGACATAAAGTCCGAAGGATAGCTGAGACGTTCCGCTCCAGTCTTCGACAAGCCATAGGCCAATCCATCGTACTGAGGCATCAGTGACCGAGACATGATGTCGGCGGAACGTGGGCGAAAGATAGCTGAATGTGGGAACTTCTTCGGTTTTATCGGAGTCGCCAAGATCTGCTCGGACCACGACGCCTCGAGACTCGGTTTGTCTAATGTCTGTACGTCGATCGCCAATCGCTTCTTTTCAAATGGACAGTTGAATGTCTCGTATGGCAAAGCTTGCAGCCACGATATTAAGCTGACATCGTTGTCATTGATGACAGATCCAGTCAGGAGAGAAGACAGCTTCAGATTATCATTATCCAAGTCAGCGGTGGTAGCCCTCTGCTGACAGAACTCGACACATGATTCGTACAGTATTCCTTTTACTAATAACTGAACCAGACGGTCATTCTGAGACACAAGACACTGACCATCATTTTTCATATCTCTTTTGTCTATCGGCAAGAACTTCTCGACAATCGGATGAATATCTTTAAAGCATTCTACACGAGCATTACTTGGGTTCCAATTTTGGTATTCTGTGTGGTCCTGGAGTCTTGGCAGCGTTAGTAGCAGACACAGGTTACTGTAATTCTCCTTTGTTGGACAAAACTTCTCCAGTTGGTTGACACACTTAACCAGCTCCTCAACAGTCAACTCATAGCTCTGTGACTGACCAGATTCAGACTTGATACAAAGCAGCTCAAGATACTTGTGTCTGTAAATCAGATATTGAAAATTCTTCCAGTTGAAACTTTCTATGGTGCTCAGCGGCTGAGCAAAATCCAACACATCGTCCCATTGACCGTCAAGAATCAGCTGACGCAAAAAGAGCATGTCGTCTGAATAAAGGCCATTGATCACTCCCGTCTCTCTCTCCAGAGATAACATGGAGATGTTCAGATGACGATTGGTGAGGAATTCTAACACCAGCTTCATTACCTCCGTCTCTGATATCTTGACACAGGTTGACGGCATTTTTAGAGATGAACTGTCTTTCGATGATAACCCAGAATTATTCAGTGATCTGAAAAAGAATAAAAACACAATTTTTAGATTTAAATAGTTTCTACACAACATGTTTAGTTGCATAACAGTCATTTCTCAGGTATAACTATACAGGGGTCACAGACAGCAATTTCATTAATAATACATAGGTGATGGGGCCTGAGCAATAGAAAACTTATTGACTAGAAAAATAATAATTACTGTTGGTAGATTTTTTGCAAATCTATGTATGGTGGTGGGTGGGTGTCAGGAAATTGAACACTGTATATTTTATGTAGAATCACAAAGAAATTAATCTTATCTCAGATAATACAACAGTTTAACACTAAAAAACATCATTTTAATTTTGTCAATATTATCGTGAACGATAGTGATATCTGACGTGTGTGCAATAAATGTTTGTGGTATGTTATCACCAGGGAATGGATTAATAAAATCTATGAAATAATTTTGGTATAATTTGAGACTTCCCAGTGTGAACACTCGTTTAATTAAGTATACACTGGTGGAACAAATACATCGTCTTGTAACTTCATAAGAATTTAAGATCTTGAGATTAACTGTATCTACGTGATGAATTATTATCGCATGAACACAATATTATTACTTTGTTGTCCACAGAGAAGCCTGGTGTAAAAAGATCTAGTGTCCCCCAAGATTAATTTTATTCTCCAGATATGCCTGAATCTAATGGCATAAAGACCATAGTGTTTTGCCTATTCAGTCCTTTTAACCTGATTTTTCAGGCCACATAGTCCACTTGGATGCTGCATACTAACATAATTTATCCGGGGGACACTATAATGCCCAATGCCGAAATAGGCAATTCCTCTAGGGGACCATATAGATTTATACTTCGGTTTGTAGGCATACAACGAATCACAAACTAAACACAATCTAGGATGAATATTATCACAAATGCATAGTTCCAGAAAGCCAAAAGATGATGCACATAAAAGATATTTATTAGCAAACCTGCATAAAGTGTATTAATCTGAAGAAAGAAAAGCATTATAACTAACTTTGTACATGGCATACGAAATGAGACTTGATTAAACGAGAGCATTTCATATGCGGATACCATATTTAACTGGGAATATTAGTGTAAGCTAAATTTTAAATTATGAGTGGTTAATATAAATATTATAGTGGTTAATAAAAAATTAAAAACTTGGTTGGTGGGTCAAGGAAAAGAATTAATTGTCTGCCATCCCCATACAATTATTTCTGGAATAGCCCTTAATATATTACAAAAAAAATCAAACTGAACAATAATACCAACAATTAAAATGACAATGATATATATTAACTCAGTTTAGCCTTTAGGTTACAAATTTTTACCATACTTCTATTCTAAGGCTAAATATATAACACAATAAAGGCAAACTTCTTATTAGCTAGAAATCAAACAAGATTTGTAGGCTAATGACAAATCACTTTAAACCACTAGCCAACAATCAATTTGAAACAAAACTATCATAAATAAAAGTAAAAAAAATTTTGTCTGTCAACTAGTCAAGGTGGTTATAAACAAGCTGTGGCACTACGTGATGTTTGGCAAAGATGACGGACATCACACAAAAACTCTAGTGAGTGTAGTACTACTAGTACACACTAGCAATGGCTCATGAAAATTAAGAATTTTGTGAACATTTTAATGGAAATATGATAGCTGGTGGCTATATTCAGTAAATTACAGCCCATATGCATCTCCCATTTCACTTTAGCGGTAGGTGTTGGACCACAGATCATTACCACCTGTGTTCGAATCTCAGCATGGGCATATCTGAAGGTTGTTTCATCTTTGACTTCACTTCATTACCTTTGGAGGTCCCTCGGCCCATTTAGTCTACCATGTGCACAAAAGTGGCTGTAAAATATCAATCATCATCTCCCTCATTTGAGGTAGCTAAGCCACGTAAAATAACTGCCATTTCAGCCATTATTAAGACAAGCTTCTTGCTGGATATAGCTGGTGGAACAAAAATATATAGGACTTGCTCCCAAGAAAGTGCTGTAAATTTTCCATGCTAATATCTGAAAATAAATTTCTACGCTCATAATGTGATGGCCATATTACTTGCTAAGTCTGTTCTAAAATGAACAATGCAAGAAAGATGTCATGACGAATCAGAAGATATGGTGCCACACATGTTTATTGTGTGTACTATTACTCACTACTATATTTTAATTCTTAACTTTTGTGGTGTATACACATACAGTTTTTGTACAGAATATAATTTGCTGGGTAATCATGTAGGGTCTATACCTAATTTCACATTTACTGTGTTAGATAGTATTATGACAAGCAGGTATTATTTAAGGAGATGCTATCTTAGAATTCTTTTTACTCAAATAAGTCTTCATGTGTTGACTACTAAGACCCGCTTTCTTATATATTATGATTTACAACAGCTAAAATAAAATATAGAATAAAAGTTAATGCACAACCGGTAGATCTATATGGATGCATTCCGTGTTTTACCATTTTTACTTATATACATAATCAGATAAAAATCACAGGAATCAAACTACATTTGGTTGTTAACGTAGTAAAGCCAAGCACTACTAAGTCTAAGTATAGCATTAATGATTGAATACATAAAACACGTTATTTATGTTGGTTACACAATAAAAAATATTGTATCACATTGGTAAACTGGATTAGACCGTTCACCAAGGGATCTAAATAGATCTAATGACTAATCTAAATCTTAGATCTAGAATTCGAAATCCACCACATAATCGACAGGATGTTCAAGTCTGTGATCATCCATCTGTATACCTACTGTCTGAATTGATGGATCTTCCACCTCGCAATCACAGTTAACAGCTCAATATAACAAGCAGAGACAAAATCACATTTTGACAGCTAATAAAATAACAATACTGTCCTAATTCCCGATGTCCACAGACTGTTATTTATCACCGCTTCCGGTTACCGAAAACTGACGGAAATGGCCGACATCTCTGATCGTCTAATCTTTCCCTTATCGGCGAAGTATTTTCAACAATATATCATGTTTCATTCGATATTTTTGCTAGAGGAGTGATGTAATGTCCTGGATACTCAATTACACGTCAAATAAAGCCCAGCGTAATTAATCAGAATGGGGAATCTGGATGACGTCATGGTGGGCTATTCCCAGGTCAAAGGTCATACTTAAATATGGCTGCTAGTAACGTACGTTCTGTGTTAAACTTCAATGTTGGTGTCTTGGGACACGTTGACAGTGGCAAGACGAGTCTTTCGAAGGCTTTAAGCACAGTTGCTAGTACTGCTAGTTTTGATAAAAACCCACAGAGTAAAGAGAGAGGAATCACCCTTGATCTAGGCTTCTCATCATTTTATGTCGATATTCCAGAACATTTAACAGGTCTGGATGGTGGGAGATATGACACTTTACAGTTTACTTTGGTAGACTGTCCAGGTCACGCATCACTTATCAGGACAATTATTGGAGGTTAGTGTTAATATACTATAACTACGTACTGCACAATACACGAAAAAGACGAGTTCATAGATTAGATTAGGTTTTCCAAATACGTTGTATTTCAACAAGACCAGAGGAAAGAGCATGGCAATACCTTTATAATGATACCTACATGTTTGTTATGTGATGGATATTAAGAAAGTTATGCCAGTTTGAATGTCGTAATTTATGGCTAAATTTGGTCCTTTCGTTATACTGTAAAACATAGGAAAATGTGTGACCCATAATTGAAGTTTTCACTTTCAAAATGTCATAACGTTTTTAATATTAATAAGATAAAGATAAAAAAATTAGTACTTGATTCATATAGACAACTCTTTATAATGGTCAAGTCTTAATAATATTCAATGTAACACTATGATGCTAATTAAATTCTTAGATTATTAATTCATTAATCGGAAGAAGTGATTTCATGAAATGCTGTAATAATAAATACATTTATACACTACATATTTTAATAAAATGTTCAGGGAGATCACACAAGACAACATATAAAATAATGATGATCTGAAAAGATATTATAGTTGCTTCTGAAATCACTAATTAACCTACTTAATGGCCTCAAAAATTAATAAATAATTATTCTACTTATTTAGTCACAGACACTCAACCATGACAACTATGACAACTATTTTACATAAGTTTTATTCACAATTCATACCTGAACAATGTTTAAAACATTTTCAGTAAATATAAACAGAAATTAGACAGCAATTTTTTTTTAAATGATAATTATATAAAAATTATAATTATTTAAAAATTATAATTATTTAAACATGGAAATCATTTATATGAAATCCTACTGGTAATTGAAGACATCTGGACAGTTGGTTAAACACAGTCAGGAACACCTGAAAAAAACAATTTATTATAGATTTAGGCAAATATCATTAAAGATCATACTCATAGTAATGATTATGATAGTCTAACTAAGAGATCTACTATATGATAGATGATAGAAATAACCTGAAACTCCTGTTTTGTCATTTGTGGTAGATCTAGAATAGATCTACTTTAGTATATAGTATATATATATAGTATATATGATATATCATACTATTACTATATGATATATCATACTATTACTATATGATATATCATACTATTACTATATGAATTCTAAACAACTCTTCGGGCGCCTCCGTGGTCTAGTGGTAGCGTGCTGGACCACAGATCACTACCACCATGTTCGAATCCTGGCGTGGGCATATCTGAAGGTTGTTTTGTCTTTCACTTCGTCTCATTATCTTTGGAGGTCGCTTGGCCCATTTAGCCTACCTTATTCACAAAAGTGGCCGTAAAACATAAATTATCATCATCATCTAAACAACTCGTCTCGTACCCAAGACAACCCACACTCATGTCTGATACAACTCGTACCTCCATTCTCCGGGAGCGCCCCTGTGGTCTAGCGGTAGCATGTTGGTGGACCACTGATCACTACCACCCGTGTTCGAATCTCGACGTGGACATATCTGAAGGTTGTTTCATCTTTGACTTCGCTTCATTACCTTCAGACTTCACTTGACCTGTTTAGTCTACAATGTGCACAAAGGTGACTGTAAAACACCAATCATCGTCTTCAGAGGAGGAATCACAACAACAACAAGTGGACTAGACATGGAGCTGATCTCAATCCTAATATTCCTTGCTTACCAGCAAATCTATTACAAGAAGCTAAATTTCAGGAGTTCAAGACAGCCAGGTCTTCAAGATCATTGCCAAGATGCAGCCATGTTTGTGTAGATACTCTCAAAGTCCAGTGTTGGACACAAGTAGTTGTCAAGGATGATAATAGTTTGTAATCCAGTAGGGGTGACTGAACTACTTTTGTTTTGTATTTGAGTAGAAGTAAAAGTTAACCTCTTCAAAGCTACTTGAGTAGAAGTAAAATAAACTCTCAACAATGATTTCACTCTACAGCGAGGGCCCATTATTATTAGTGAGTCTTCTCTGGTTAGAAAGATTAACCATTGTCTTTTCCATTAGTTTTTATTCAAAATGAATAATGATTTTGTTATGTCCATTTTTATAAGTTAATATCTTTCTTATTCAGTAATTATAAAGTTGATTACATAAAGTATTTGTTAAATTTAAATGGAACTTTTATTGTGAGGACTTTACTCCAACTGGAAGCGTTTCGAGAAATGTGAGCTTTGAAACCTATATCACGCAGACACAACAACCTATATCGCACAACATAACATAATATATCACACAGACACAACACAATATATCACAACAACCTATATGGCATAGAAACAATACTCTTTATCCCATATACAATACTCTTTATTCCATATCACACAGACATCAGTTTATATAACATGCAGACACAACATCCTATATCAGTATATGGCATAGAAACAATACCTTTAACACCCTATATTAGTTTGCTCACATACACACACACAGAGTTGTAAATCTGAATAAATTAATTGAGAGTAATGAGACGTGTCATTAAACAAGACTTACAGTGTCATAAAGAGATCTACTGATTCCAGAAAAAATATCAAACTAATAGTTCAGTCATGTTTGTACTTCGAGTTCCTCACTCAGGAATGTGTGTTAAGTCAAGACTATTTTTAAGATCCTGTACTCAGTAATGTGCGATGGTAAGATATAACTTTGTTCCCTGTATAGTATTATCCTAACCTGTCTTCTATCCACTGCATATATTAATTTTCGATATTTTTCTATGATTAGTACTGTAAGTCATTAGTAGCTGTTAAAGCAATCTGTTGTTATGTACAATCATTTGATTTTAAAGCAATCTGTTATAGATATTTGTTATAATGCATTTGATTCTACATGTGAGTGTGTCCAGATACGGTGCTCTGATATACTGATATTAATTATATGAAATGTTAATCTTGAATCTTCTACAAAATAATTATTGGAATAAAGGAAAGACAGAATAAAATTAAATCATTCCATCATCATCATACATAATTTTTTGTGGGTGGTATATAATTTTATTTTATTTAATCATGATATTTCTGTCACTTTTCAGAAAAAAACTAGTAAAACCAATGTAAACATTTCAGAATTATTTTGAAAGGACCTTGAACTCATCTATGAGGATCAAAACGTCATTTCTTGTTGTCTGGACTGGATGACACTACTGAAAATAATCCATGTACATGTTTCTTATGACTACATTATAACAATTATAAATGGCCAATAAGTAACAAAATATGTCAAAGATATTTCCACATTGAATTACCAATGTACTATTTCTGGGGCTGGCCAAAAATAGTTGGGTCTATATATATATTTCCCAATTAAACAGCGATGAATTGTCAGAGTTGACACAGATATCACCAACAGTAAGATTTTTCATCCCTACAAATATTAGTATAGAAACCATAACCATTATTTTCATGATATTTGTCTAATAAACAAGGGTGCCTCTGTGGTCTAGTTGGTATCATTTATAGTAACCACTGATCTATCATTGATAGCAACCACTGATCTATCATTTATAGTAACCACTGGTATATCATTTACAACAACCACTGATTTAACATTTATAATTATACTATTTATAGTAACCACTGATATATCAGTTACAACAACCACTGATCTATCATTTATAGTAACCACCAATATATCATTTATAGCAACCACCGATCTATCATTTATAGCAACACCAATCTATCATTTATAGTAACCACTGATATATCATTTACAACAACCACTGATCTATAATTTATAGCAACCACCAATATATCATTTATAGCAACCACCAATATATCATTTATAGCAACCACCAATATATCATTTATAGCAACACCAATCTATCATTTATAGCAACCACCGATCTATCATTTACAGCAACCACCAATATATCATTTATAGCAACCACCAATATATCATTTATAGCAACCACCAATATATCATTTATAGCAACCACCGATCTATCATTTATAGCAACACCAATCTATCATTTATAGCAACCACTGATCTGTCATTTATAGCAACCACCGATCTATCATTTATAGCAACCACCAATCTATCATTTATAGCAACCACCAATCTATCATTTATAGTAACCCCTGACCTAGATTTAGTGTTGTACCTTTTTGTTCTATTTTTTTCATTAGGTGCTCAGATTATAGACCTAATGATGTTAGTTGTTGATATAACCAAAGGCATCCAAACCCAGACAGCCGAGTGTCTCGTTATAGGTGAGATTACCTGTCAGAAAATGATTGTTGTGCTCAATAAAGTAGATCTAATACCAGCTGAGAAGAAGGAAGCCATGATAGAGAAGGTGTGTAAAATTATGTTCCACTAAATTGGTGTAAACTATTTTACATTTAGGTCAGTATAATTTCTGAATAATGTGTTTGACATTATAAATAGTTTATGTTAAAAATTTGACAAGAAACCAAAATTATAAGGTTGCTATTTAAACAGTAGTCTACATCCAATAATAATGAATAATGATTTACTACTAAGAGTTGTGAAGGCTCTAGTGCCAGTACATACATAAAACTACATTAACACCATATATGTTTTAATAACTTAATAGTATTAGTAGTAGTAATAATAATAATTAATGTACACTATAACTACCCTTTGCAACATCCATGGGGTAATTGTGATAATTTTGAAATTTAAATTACAGTCCTGAGTTGGCAAATAAATCAGGGTTGGAGTTTAACCCGGGTTAAACTGGTTTAGCCCAGTCTGGCGGGTTAAACCTGGTTTTTACTAGTTTAACCCAGGCTAAACTGGGTTTTTCTCAGAATACAGTATATTGACTCACAAATTCATACATTTTATGCACGTGAACAGTAATTGTTTGGTATGCATTTTAAAGATGTTGTTAAGATGCTAACAATTTGCACCAATCAACATAATCAGCTACGCTTGTCTCTTCCTATCATGAACTTCGAGATGGTGCTGAATTAGACTGGTGAATATCTGAATACTTTTGTTATTGTTTTGTGGAGTATATTGTTATTTGTGTGCTCAA
Organism: Paralvinella palmiformis; assembly: GCA_025642065.1. NCBI lineage: Eukaryota > Metazoa > Annelida > Polychaeta > Terebellida > Alvinellidae > Paralvinella > Paralvinella palmiformis. The sequence goes on from JAODUP010000159.1 coordinate 650,355, forward strand.
TATAGACAATAAATGTTTAATTTGCATTTGGTGTTCTTGAATCAATTAGTGGTGCATTATGCCTAAAAATTAGTTTAACCTGGGTTTAGCCCAGCCCAGGTTAAATCCGTATTTAGCCCGGCGGGTGGGTTAAATCTGCCAACCCTGAAATATATGTACTTGTAACTGACTACTCTGAATATAATTGTAGTTGCAGTTATATGATGACTTAAGTAATTTTTGTTAATTGAACTATTCATTGTCCCTTTGAGCTGTCCTTTTGAAGAAAGCTTGGTAATGGAACATCAGTAGAGTATATCATGGTATAAAATCCTGTGATATACTGCATTCACTTAAATACAGGATTTCTAATGAATTTAAATAGGAATAATAATGTACTTTGAGGTTATATAAGAGATGATCTCTGAGAAGTGGACAGCTAAAATCTTACTACACTTAGATAATGTGATGCTAATTGAATATGAAAAACGCATCACGGTTTAACAGCATTAATACTACAGAAGTCAAACACGGGTATAGTCAACCCTCTAGGTCTAAACACTGTTGATTATTCAGCTTTGTGGCTGATCCAAATACTGGTTTTACAGAAGTCATGGATTATCTGAGCTGATGTTAAACCTTACTATACCCGACTGAACCGAATTCATCATTTGCACTGTGGATTGACTGTGTAGTATTGGAGACAATTTAAAGAGCTAGACTGTAAAAGGCCCCTTGAAAGACTAACCTGTATTAAAATTAGTGGACCCTGCTTTTAGAGTTATTGTTCTTCAAAGTTAGACAATTTATCTAGAATATTTATGTTAGCATGATTTTTGTGTAATTTAGTTGTATGAAAAAGTGTCAAAATGATAAAATGGCGTTTATTCAGTACATTACAGCAGATATAATTGTAATTGCATCACTGTTTGAGGCAATATTTCAGAAGAACATAATTGTAATTGAATAAAAACGGCCAAAATGTCAAATTATTTTACGTGGTTGGCTACCTCAAGTGAGGGAGTGATCCACATGATCTGTAATTTACTGCTCATATCAGGGACGAATTCTAAATGAATTTTTAACTTGCCATAGCTGATATATTCAGTGGATAAAACATAGACAGTTATCCATCTAGATAAAAGTTTCTACTATGTTGCCATGGCCAGGATTAAGAACCTCTGACCTCCCAGACATCATGACTATGGGAGAAATTTCTCATCTTCTAACCTGCCAGGCCACAGAGGTATAATTTATATAAATCCCCTGGAGTGTAGAAGTAATACTATGTATATGTTTCTTTTGATGTTAACTACAAGCTGTGGTGTCAAATTGTGTGTGTGTGTATGTGTGCCCTAAAATACATGTGCACATGCATACAATATAGAATGTATATTGATATATTATTCAGTTGGTACCCATCCTCCCCCCCCCCCCCTCAGTTTTAGCCAAATGTCTAAATAACTCAGTTGGTGTATAATTTTTGTTTTCAGATGACCAAGAGACTACAGAAAACCTTAGAAACAACAAAGTTTTCCGGTTGTCCTATCATACCTGTAGCAGCTAAGCCAGGTGGACCTGAGGTGGTAGTCATTGGTTTAAATATTCTATACTTCAATCTCTCTCTCTCTCTCTCTCTCTCTCTCTCTCTCTCTCTGTGTGTGTGTGAGAGAGAGAGAGAGAGAGAGGGAGAGAGAGAGAGTGAGCACGTGCAAACTAATGTAGGGTATGTCTGTCCTAAATATGCTTTATATGGGATGTCTGTGTGATATAGGGTATTATGTTGCGTGATATAGGGTGTTGTGTGTGTGCGATATGAGGTGTTATAATGTGTGATATAAGGTGTTGAGACCATGATAATGTAGGATGTTATGTCTTTGTGGTATTGGCTTATTAATTATGGGGAACTTTCTGTCAATTGTTGTGCAAGAACCACACGGCAAAAGAAGCGTTTAAACTTTCGAGTGTTCACAGATCATTAAACCATTCAAAACAAATGGCTCGTTGTCTTGTACTTGATATAAGATCTTAATGAAGTTTAGACTAAAACATCAAATCTCTCTCTGACTATTGCTGGTTATAATATTTATTTCCCGATGGCATTGTTAGCTCACCTCTAGTGTATATGGTACCCTCAGTCCTTTACATTAACTGGACATTATTCGATCCATACACAAACAACGTAGTGCATTATGATCCAGTTTATATTTCGAATATATTTCTGACATCATTGTACACTGCAGATATCTGGGTTATGTAACTGAATCCTAGTATTATTATTGGAATTTTACATCAATTGCAGTACAAGAGTTAGATTTGAACATTTAATTTCCTTGTTTAGTAGCTTAGCCTATGTGTCTTTTGGGTGAGTTCCCACCACTAAGGTTAAATAATGTAATTCCTCAAAGCCCAGTTCTGAATCATAATTTGTATTAGTAGGGCACAGCTTTATATTGTTTACTGTCTGACAGCAATAATCTCTATTGATTTACTCTTTGTGAATTGAGTAATCCTTTAAATTATTTCAAAACAATATAATAATTAATCGCCTGTGTTTGTTTACATCGATTTCAATGGCCAAAGCTTCCTTCCTCCTGTGCATATTGTAATGAGCTAGATTTTACTGATTATCGTAAAATATACTGTACATGAGGTGCATATTGCTGTAAGGCTTGAGGGTACTTTGTGTGTAATATATATGATGTCCAGTGTACTGAAGTAATAAGCTACTGTGAGGAACATTTTGTTGACGTTTGTGGTTGACTTACATGTTTTATATCCGAGTTACTTTCTTAATGTGATATGTTCAATGTTTAACATGTAATGATGTATATCCATAATGGAAAGATGGCTCAGTGGGTGGAGTGTCGGGTTAGGTTTCGAGTTCAAATCCACAAACGCCACCCTACATTATCATGATATTTGTATGATTTAATTGGGTGAGAGAGGATAGATTGCTGTATCGATCACAGCTTGCTTTTCATGATGTCAATATTGGCTAACTGTAAACCACCACCTAATAGACGTTTCTCTCTCCCCAGACTCCAGAGACAGAAGCTGTTGGTGTAGACAAGCTTATTACCACGTTGAAGTCTCTAACATACAAACCCCAGAGGGTTATTGGCGGTGCATTTGTTTATGCTGTAGATCATTGTTTCTCTATCAGAGGTCAAGGTACTGTTATGACAGGAACAGTACTCAGTGGCAAAGTTTCTGTTAACGATGTAAGTACATGTTCGCTGTTCTTAATATGTTATTTAAAGGTGTTTTCTTATTGAGGAAAACATGATAATGGAGGTGGGGTTCACTTCTTAGCTTTACTACACAACTAAAATATTCAGCCCAATTATAATATCATGTGGCTGATTCATCAGGGAAGATATCTAGAAAGATAAAATGTGTAATTGGTGTGAGCAGTACTATTTCAGTAGAGTGTATTAAGGAAATGACACAGAAATAAAATCATTGTTGTTACTTCATCCAGCTGTATATATTTTACATAATTTGTTGTATAATGCTTAGGTGTGTGTGCATGCATGCATGAATGTGTGTGTGTGTGTGTAATGTGTGTTGATAAATCTAGTAATCAGAAACTGAAATACAGCCTTAGATTTTACAAACCACTAATTGTTTTCATGTTATTATATTATAGACTTTGGAAATTCCATCATTAAAAGTGACCAAGAAAGTTAAATCTATGCAGATGTTTAAGAAGCCAGTCACTGAAGCATTTCAGGTGAATGTGACATTCAAAAATAATATCATCCATAACTTGCTGTATAATACTCATATACAACAAAAATCTTTTGTCGTTCTCATTTTCTCCACAGGGTGACCGTGTTGGGATATGTGTGACTCAGTTTGACCCGAAACAACTCGAAAGAGGCCTTGTGTGTACCCCAGGAACACTACCAACCATCATAGCTGCTATAATAACAATAAAAAAGATACCTTATTACAAGGGCGAGGTCTCCTCAAAAGGAAAGTTTCACATAACAGTAGGTCATGAAACTGTCATGTGTAAGCTAACATTGTTTGGTGATCAGAATATAGTGGATCCAGTTAAACAAGAAAGTGACTCTTTTAACTTCAACAGGGATTATTTCTATTTGGATAATTTGATTTCTGACCTTAAATCTGAACAAAACAAGGAGCCTGTCAACAAACAGTTTGCATTGCTCGAATTTGAAAAACACGTCACATGTGCAAAGGACTCGCTTGTAATTGGCTCAAGACTGGACAGCGACATTCATTTGAACACGTGTCGGTTAGCTTTCCACGGTCACCTTCTCGAAGCCATAACAGACGAAAAATACAGGATCACAGTGCTGCCGAAGTTAAGGGTATTTAAAAACAAATGTCGCGAAGGTGTGGTAGAAAGAAGACACGACGACTACACAGTGATATGTCGAGGCTTGTTTAAAAAGGAGACCAAAGTCGAGCTGTTTACAGGTTTGAAGGTCGTACTGTCAACTGGCGAACAAGGAGTAATTGAATCTGGTTTTGGTCAGAGTGGAAAATTTAAAGTCAGATTACCCGGTATGTGGAAACAAACTTGTACAGAGTTAGCTTCACATCTTGGATGTGTGGTGTTGTATTGTAATCTAATACAGAGCTCCTATGATTTCTGGTAGTTGCTGTGTAAATATGTTACTTATAGTTATTTTATTATTCTTGCTAGGTTATTGTGGTATGTAATTTTTGGTGACAACATTTGTCTTTAGTTTTGAATATACCTTCATTATGGGGGTCGGGTAGTTAGTTTATTATATTAGCAGATTGCTTGAGTCTAATATTGGGGATTGCGTGCGGAAAACGGATAATTCCAACAAAACCAACTCGTTGTCATTTTCTATATCTTTGCTGCTCGGCTGCAAGTGACATTTGATAATAATGAGTGGTTAGTTGACTAAGCTGAGTTAGAAGCTAATTAGAATCCACTGCTAGTCCACAGGACTGCTAACTTGAAAAAATATACTAGCCCTGAGAGTACTTCCAACTAGTCCCGACTATGCAGAATAAAGTTTAACATACATAAAGTTTAATTCATAATATGAAATTGAATGGTGTAGCATTATAAATGCAGTTAAAAGTCTATTTTGAAGAAACCAAACTACCAAGTCATTGGTAGAGGATCCCAAAACAGCATCTGGTTTCAACTACTGAAGCCTGAAGGAACCCAAGTTTGTATCCATTTCTGTTTCCATATGAATTTGTTGAGGAAAAAACCTTCGGCAGGGGGATAACATAGATGGAATTTTGTTTGACGACAATGATGACACAGCACGCCGTTTGTAATATCACACATATTCCCTCAGCATGCACAACCTGTTGGCTGGTTAAAAACATTTTGACGCCGGGAGTATGTTCAGCAGAATGATTACTGAAACGGAATGGCTGTATCTGTGCCATAACATGTTGCTGTAGACGCTTCGTTATTTTAACCTAATAATAGTACTCCAAAGACTCAAACTGAAAATTTACTGGTCCTGTCAAATTTCTACTCACTTTGGCCAAAATGGGCGAGCATTAATTTTGAACCCTGCTGAGTAATCATTATTACAAGTTACAGTTATTTTGCATTCCAGCCTACTAATGGTAATTATAAGTTGTAATCTGTTTTATCCATACATGAGTAATATTTATAAATAACCAAAAAAAACGACATCATGTCTCTTTAATCAGACCTGTACACAAAAATGCAAGTGAATTATATTTCAACAATTGTGAAGATCGGCTCGTGCTACAATTATGTTTGAACTGACCCTGTACTTATAAACGTAAGGATAATTGTTTTGGTCCTATATAACATTAAATGTCTGCTGAAACTTAGGATGAGTTCCAGGCCACCAATATCCCATGATATGATTAACTTCGATAATTTTGTCACAAAAGATGTCGCCAAATTTAATGTCGAAATATTTTCTCATTACAGATGGCTTATCTTCACAAGCTGATGGTATCCTGCAAGTGAAGAACAAAAAATCCAAATCAAAACAAGCTGCAGAGGCACCTGCAACAGAGCGCAGCACTAGTGATAGTATAAAAATTGTATTAAAATTTAAACGCTACATCTATGATTCTAAAAAACAAATGTATCAAACGTGATGACGTTATGATGAAGAAGTTTTCACGTGCCCGACGTGGTGGCTATATTCGTGTTTTTTTTTGTAACTGGCATCATGAGGTATTTGTACCACCAATTAGCCAGAATACTTGTGTTTTGTTCATGTATATTTGGAATTTGTCAGTTTAAAGGGAATATAACTTCTGGGTTCTACTGCAAACAAGTAGTTTTTGTTAAGCAGGGAGCTGTGATAACTATTTCCCATAAACTTAATGTTAAACCAGTATTCATGGATGTTCACAGTGTGTGTGTGCTAAGCCTACCTCCCTCTGTGTATGTGTGTGTGTGTGTATGTGTGCACCCACATGTTGTATAAATATGTTGTGATTGGCTGATTAAATAAACATGCAATAAAATAATATTCATATCATATTAGATGTTGGAGATATTGAAGTCGAAACACATTTATCATACGGTTGTGTTATAGATAAGTTGAATATTTTGTACGTAATGTTTACTGTTTATATGATCTTCCTTATACAAGAAGAAAAGTAAACCAGGCGATGGTAGCTACAGAGAAGTATTAGTATTAAAAACTACGTCGAAGGTTTGTCATCCCTTTTGTTTAAGCATTTAAATGTTAAATACCGAACTAAAGATAACATTTCATTTGCGACTAAATAAATCTGATACCTGAAAATGACAATCCGTCAGACGATTTGCCAATTGTTTAAAGTTTAAACTGGAGAAACCAGGCATTCTACGTTTTTTTTGGTATTTAAAGATAAATCGAAGCAATGATAATGATCTAAGATCATATTAATGAATGAAATTTACTGCTAGGATCAAAAAGATTTCTGCTTTAGAGTATTAACTATTATTGTTAGGTAAAGGCAACATTGTTGATTTGTGCTCGTGTTTATCACAGATCCGTTATTTCCGCTCACAGTGACTTATGATTAAACAATAGGCTTTATCAGAATAGGAATTGATGGTAAATTTTGGAATTGATTATTTAAAAAAAAATGGAATTGGATTTGAAGTTTCCTACAAAAAAATTTAAATCGACAAATTAATTTACCATTTTTATCGGGTTAACACTTCCACGTGGTGTTACCAATATACGGGAACCAAATTGATCCAGAACTACTTACTTTGATTTTCGGGGAGAATCCGCAGGCCATCGCTTATTTAGCACAGCCTCTATATCGGAGCGGTTGAGAAACATCCTCCCCTAACACCCGCCGGGGAGCAGTACGAAAAGATCCAGAACTTATATATATATATACATATCAGATACGCACACCGACCGTGGCACCCCTCGTGAGCATTTAACCCATAAAAATGGACTGGATACCGGAGGCTCCCCCCACAACACTGTGACCGTACCTGTAATCTAAATAGAGATATTGCCTCCGGTATTTAGGAATTTTACCCGTTCAATATTTAGGACGGGCCAAAAAATTTAATCCACAATTTTTTTTTTAATTCCGAGATATTTCTTCCATGACGATCACACTTGGAATATAAACTACTCGGTATTCCAAGTAGGTACTCGTTGTAGGTATTCGGAGTGTCTAGGCATTAGGCAAAACAAGAGTCTGTAAAAAAACGGAATTGGAATTGATATATTTGATGTGAAATTGGAATTAACCAGATGGAATTGACCCCATTTCGGGGCCTTATTATAGTAGACTTGGTAAGATGTCGACCAAATATGCGTATTCCGACGTCACGTTTGGGTAACCTTCGAAAGACCTTTGTAATATGCTTAGTATGGTGGTCGACCCAATCCGATTACAAAAGCTTAATCTGTGAACTAAATTGCGTTCTTGTGTGTATGACCCTTGAACTGAAACTATTAAGATGATCATATCGGCTTTTTAGAAGTAGTAGCAACTAAACAGTATTTTTTCTTCTTGTAACCAATGGTTATAACAGATTTAAACATATCGGTCATATCTTTCTTACAAGTCAAATAGCGACGATGATGAGTAGATACAAATGGGACGTAATACTAGAGGTTCTGGTTCAGTTCCTCGGAACGAAAATGTTCTTTTTCCGATATGAATCTCATTTCAGTGAAAGATTCATTTAAAGGGAACATAAACATTTATTTAAGACTGATAGCAATTGTATCCCTGTTTAAACCTGTGTCTACGGTATATCACGTTATGAGAGATGACACTTTAAGCAAACTTATGATAGGAAAGTTAAAATTGAAACTAATCTTCTTAAAACTATAAATGTGCTAGAATCTGAAATTAAATCAGAGTTGGCAAGTATAGTCTCCATACCACCCCCCCCCCCCCCCCGGCGCCAGTTTTACCTGAGTAGGAGCCGGGGTTGGCTAACACCTTCGTTCGTTTAGGCGAGCGAAATTACCTTTATTCCTCATTTCTTGATCAGATGCAGGAATAAATTGTTTTACGTAGCTTTATTATCAACTTAATTAAAATATGATGTAACAGTACAGATAAACCACAAACCTTCGTGCAAAGTGACTATTGTGTTATTCAACACCATTCACACGCACACACGCTGATTTAGTTTCATGCAATAGACAATATTCACAGCGCATACGCAGAGTAGCTTTAGCATGTTGTGAGTCGATATCGATGGGCATACACATAAAAATGGATCAATTTAACTATGTACGTGTGCGTGCATACCTCTCGCATAGACGTCTTGTGCCAGTCATTCTACACAAGCGGCTTGAGATCGCAGCCCACAACCGTAGTGTTGCCGACTTCCGCCAGATGTCGCACTAGTTGTGAATGTTGATTATTTCCGGGACATCTTTAAGGATCACCAGATATAGAACTCTGCTGAGTAGCCTTCACAGTACAGCGAGTAATGTAACTAAATTAGTTCCAAACTTTTGCACAAATGTTCACTCATAAACTTTGGGAAGCAATATGTAATTTAGACCTAAACCTCAATTTTCACATCATCTATAAGAACGTATGAATAGAAGCCACATGCCAAAAAATTAGTGTGTAACTGTAGGTTAATGGAAATGATAAAGGGAGAGATCTAGTGAAGCCACAGTAGCCGAATGTAATAATCTTATGGCACGTGATGGATTAAATGAAGCCACAAAAGTTCAACGAACAATCTGAAGGATGAATTGAGTCGCCACGATGACACCATCTTTCACCATATAGCTGATAAGTAATGGTTAGGCCTACTACATCATTCCACTCTTGAATAGGGTAACCTGTTAATACTGTCACCGAAATATTCACCACCAAGCAACTATTGTCAATATCCCAGATAATTTACGCGTATGTAACCCTTAAATGGAAATGGTGAACATAAAGATATACGTTTTAAGTATATTTCCGGAAAACCGAATGGTAGAAATTACTTTGTTGGATTCAGAAAAAAAGCCCAGCCTATTGCATAAAAAACCAAATACCTGTTACACCAATCGTAATTGAGATGACGTCGCTTTAAAAGGTATTACTGGGTTAGCATCGACTTGAGTAGCTTTTTCAAGTAACTAGAAGTAACGAAGTAAGATTTCAACTAACTACATTTACTGGTAACGAAGTAGTTTTATTTGCGCTGACGCTGCTTTTTACTTCGTTACTTTCAGCGATATTTTCGTTACTTTTAGTCATATGTTAAGTCGCATGATGGCCCTCCATCCGGGGATATTTCATTTTAAGTGGGCTACCTCCATAGGTAAGGAAGCGAAGTCAAAGATGAAACACGTTCAGATATGCCCACGCCGAGATTCGAACTCAGGTGGTAGTGATCTGTGGCCCAACGCGCTACCAACTAGACCACAGAGGCGCCCTTGTTTATTAGACAAATATCATGAAAATAATGGTTATGGTTTCTATACTAATATTTGTAGGGATGAAAAATCTTACTGTTGGTGATATCTGTGTCAACTCTGACAATTCATCGCTGTTTAATTGGGAAATATATATATAGACCCAACTATTTTTGGCCAGCCCCAGAAATAGTACATTGGTAATTCAATGTGGAAAAATCTTTCACATGTTTTGTCACTAATTGGCCATTTCTAATTGTTATAATGTAGTCATAAGAAACATGTACATGGATTATTTTCAGTAGTGTCATCCAGTCCAGACAACAAGAAATGACGTTTTGATCCTCATAGATGAGTTCAAGGTCCTTTCAAAATAATTCTGAAATGTTTACATTGGTTTCACTAGTTTTTTTCCCCTGAAAAGTGACAGAAATATCATGATTAAATAAAATTAAATTATATACCACCCACAAAAAATTATGTATGATGATGATGGAATGATTTAATTTTATTCTGTCTTTCCTTTATTCCAATAATTATTTTGTAGAAGATTCAAGATTAACATTTCATATAATTAATATCAGTATATCAGAGCACCGTATCTGGACACACTCACATGTAGAATCAAATGCATTATAACAATATCTATTAAAGATTTCTTTAAAATCAAATGATTGTACATAACAACAGATTGCTTTAACAGCTACTAATGACTTACTGTACTAATCATAGAAAAATATCGAAAATTAATATATGCAGTGGATAGAAGACAGGTTAGGATAATACTATACAAGGAAGAAAGTTATATTTTACCATCGCACATTACTGAGTACAGGATCTTAAAAATAGTCTTGACTTAACACACATTCCTGAGTGAGGAACCCGAAGTACAAACATGACTGAACTATTAGTTTGATATTTTTTCTGGAATCAGTAGATCCCTTTATGACACTGTAAGTCTTGTTTAATGACACGTCTCATTACTCTCAATTAATTTATTCAGATTTACAACTCTGTGTGTGTGTATGTCTGTCTGTCTGTCTGTCTGTCTGTCTGTCTGTCTGTCTGTCTGTCTGTCTGTCTGTCTGTCTGTCTGTCTGTCTGTCTGTCTGTCTGTCTGTCTGTCTGTCTCTATGTGTGTGTGTGTGTGTGTTTGAGCAAACTAATTATAGGGTGTTAAAGATATTGTTTCTATGCCATATAGGGTGTTGGGATATAGGGCGTTGTGTTTGCATGTTATATAAACTGATGTCTGTGTGATATGGATGTATATGGGATAAAGAGTATTGTTTCTATGCCATATAGGTTGTTGTGGTATATTGTGTTGCGTCTGTGTGATATAGGGTGTTATGTTGTCTGATATAGGTTGTTGTGTCTGTGTGATATAGGTTTCAAAGTTCACATTTCTCGAAATGCTTACAGTTGGAGTGAAGTCCTCACAATAAAGTTCCATTTAAATCTAACAAATACTTTGTGTAATGAACTTTATAATTACTGAATAAGAAAGATATTAACTTATAAAGATGGACATAACAAAATCATTATTCATTTTGAATAAAAACTAGTGACTCACTAATAATAATGGGCCCTCGCTGTAGGGTGAAAACATTGTTGAGATTTGTATCTGAACACAGGGTCTAACTTGGCCTCTGGATAGCACTACTTGATTACTTCGTGACATTTTACGTTACTGATTTAGTCATAACATAGCCTATGATTTAAGAGACAATTGATACGGCTGCTGGAAATTACCATTACAAGTTATCAACAACTTGTGTATCGTTGAGGAATTTATGATTAACAAATATATTTTAATAAGTTGTGGTTTTGAAATGAGTATTGTTAGAATGCTAACATTTGGTATGCATGTTTCAGCTGATGCTCACTGATATTCAAGACTCGTCATAATTTTGCCAAAGTATTTCTGAAGGCTCACTTTGCTATAGTATTTTTAGCCGTAGTCAACTGTTTTCTAAGATTCATCATAAATAATGTTTTAATTGCATTTGTGACACCAAATTTGAGAATCAGTTTTTGCTGAAGTTGAACAAGGGCTTTGTTTCAAAAGATTCTTTTCATTAGAAGCATTTGAATATCTCGCAGACTCACGTGGAACCTTTCTTTAAGTCAAGGTTGCATTTTTGATGTTAAACTTTACCGTTTTCTTGCGCCCATCTTGACGTCACTCTCAGTTTCTTTATGCCATTTGATTCATGGGGATTGCTTGGCCTTTGCTGATGTGAATTGGGTACCGTGGCCACCTAATACCTCTATAACGGATATCATTTTATTGGCGGCTATAGTTTGGATATATTATATCAATTTTGTATCAAACCCCGTAAAACGCCGTTAAAACAAGAATATTATGTTTAGATTGTGGGACAGCGATGTCAGCCTGGGACAACTCATATCTGTAAGATCAGGGCCAAAAATTCATTACGATCTGTCAAAAATCTTTACAAATTATCAACACCATTATAAAGTACAAGTTTGGTATAGTATTCCAAGTTTGAATCTGACTTCCGAAACTTCCAATAATAGGCGCATTCTCAGAATGGCGGGCTGGGATGAACACGTGATTCACACGTGACCAGGAGAGCGATTTCTGTACGCGCCAAGCGCACTGGGTAAATCTCGTGGGAGTCAATTCAGCGCCATTTAGAAATATTTTTGATGGAGATCATGAAAAATCGGTAATGCTTATGGGTAAGCCGTACAAGTTGACACCTCTGTTGTGGGGGATCCTGACAGGTCTACGTCTCTTAGTGTATATGTTTACCCTACCGTTAACAATGTCTAGATGACCCTAATGTGCTGTAGCCAAAATATTTGTTCGCAGTTTTTTCTGGTACCAAAAAGTGGGATGGTCTCAATACTAGTGATTCAATAACACAGAGTTCTTCAATGACATGTCCTAGAAAGTTATATGCCTGTCAGAATTAGTTATAGGTTCACATGCATCATAGTTGGATGTTAAATATCAGAAGGTATGCTGTTTTGTTTTTGGATTTTTTGCATTTGTATCCTTCAGTCGAGTCATCACTGTATGTAGCCGCATCTGATAAGCCTCTTGCGTCTAAATAGATCAACATTTATAGCGAATGTTGTTATCAGAGGTGAAGACCGGACTAACTGTAGATCCTGGTAATCCAGTTTACTGAAAATATATGATCCATACATGTCTTACAACATTTACTCCACTGTGGAGGTCGGGTATCTTTCAAGAAGAGTTGCGTTGTTTGTTCTGCGCATGTCAATAGATACAAAGCATGCTGTTATCTGAACATTTTATAACAATTAACACCGGTTGTTTAATTTTATGTAATTGTATTTTAAAGAAATGTAATGATTGTACGCGTTGAGAATAGTGGTACATCATTACGCTGAATGACAACCAATTATTATGTGGGCTTGTGACTGACAGCTGAATGTTCCAGCTGATGATAGGGTGCCTCCGTGGTCTAACGGTAGCATGCTTGACCACAGATCACTACCACCCGTGTTCGAATCTCGGCGTGGGTATATCTGAAGGTTGTTTCATCTTTGACTTCGTTTCATTACCTTTGGAGGTTGCTCGGCCCATTTAGCCTACCATCTGCACAAAACTGGCCGTAAAACATAAATCATCATCATCATCATCGGATCCAAAAGCACAAGTTCTGAGTCGCTTAGCATCGACTTTGTTTAGGGTGGGATTTAGTGTAGACTCGTATAATATGTCTAGATGGCGTTCCATACATTCATACCGCTGCGCTACGGTCAAGTTTTGTCCCATCATGGTCTCCCACTAAACTCCGTCGGACATATTCCAATCTGTAATGGAGCTGCACTTGGTCTTTGGGCTGATTATTAGCACAATAATCCTGATACTACTGCACTGACTCTGATCGGTGGTATATGAGTGTTGAGTTCACAGTCCGCCATCATTAAAGTTATTTACAATTAGTCATTGCGATTAGTCCAACTACAATATAGATAGATTTTAATAATTGAACAAAGAGGTAAATTATCTCATAGTTGCCAATGAAAATATTACATAATAATAATAATAATAATAATAATAATAATAATAATAATAATAACAACAGCCAGGTAAAGATAATTAATAACAAACCTACAGTTTCAGACCTTTTGGCCGTTACGTTTTGACTATTACCAAACACACCTGCTTCCACCCTGATTACAGACGGACATCTCCAACTATAATCTATTGTCGGCGACTTGACTGTTACTACACGAGTAGTACTGGAGTTCGGTCCTGTAGACATTGCGTCCTGTGTTTTTGTGGACACTACTGTGTATTGTTTTATAGACACTCGAGTCCCGTTTTGTGGATACTGGGCGATATTGTGAGCTGAGGATAGTTCTCCGTTTGTAGGCGGTATAGTTAACACGCTATCCTGGAGCGAGCGTCTTCTACGGCTGTATAATGGGTGCCTGGTTATTATAATGATGTTCGATATAACGTGAACGTCCCGGCAGAATGTCATCGCATATAATATAACGCGATGACAAAAGAGACACTAGGGAATAGGAGCGCAAGGAGCACGCCGACGAGGCGGGGATTAGCCGTTACATGATATACGATGCTGGACATTATGTCTTCTGACAGCTAGACGGGGGGGGGGTGGTACCCGCTGATTATAGCACCGAGACAATTCCCCTCAACAATTGTGCTCTTTGTTTATTCATGTTAGCGCCAACAACCGGAGACCCCGCGCTGACCCCCGGCCGAACACCGCCAACAGAAAAGGCCTTAGGTCTCCGAGCTTAGTATGCCCTTCTTGTTCATTAATCATAAGAAGGTGTGTCTGGTTTTGATGACCAAAGTCGGCCGCGTTACGCCGCCAGGTGGCGCCACGTTCGGTGCTCCCTAAACGAAGCGTACTTCGGCCAATGGCGGGTTTGAAATTTTCCATGCGTTCCGGGTTTTTCAGTTAAAAACCCCAAAGAGGTACGAAAAACCAGAAACGACAAAATTACAAGAAACAATGGTCTAATTAGTTCGTAATGTGTTAATTTTTTTTTAATTTGAATTGTTGAACAGTTAATAATTAATAGAACTTATCCTAACCAATAAAATCTAACAGTTCGATTACTAAGTAAAATGATATACTCTGGTTGTGTCTAATAGTTATTTCACATCGATTTGGTCAAGTCTATGTCCATTTAATCCGAGATTTTGAAATCTGAAAGTATATTTTTAATTTATTACAGGATACCACTTCTTATGGAGTGGAATCTGTCTTGAGAAACTACTCTCGAAATTGGCACGGAACCTCATTAGAGAGAGGTGCTCTTTGAATATCGGTTGTAATAGGTGCTTCGCAATGGGAATGGATATTTTAAAGGGACCCTGTGTGGACGTTATGGCGTTGTCGAAGGCCATTTCATCACCATTGTATGGCATCATCATCATCATCAGTGTCGTCGTCTTCATCACCTATCCGTATTAGACGGATAATCTCAAAGAGAGCAAATCGATTGAAAGGAAGTGACGTCAGAGGGATAACAATGAAACCCTAACACATATTTCATAATGACTAATAACCGACACGATGACGTCATAAACCAGCATCTCCTCCTGGGAATCTCTTTATATGACAGTTCCTCTTAGACTTAGTATAGTTATCATTGTTGGCACCATCTGCTTATGTTGACAGTCGTAGCTGTTGACAGACAAACAGACAGACAGACAGACAGACAGACAGACAGACAGACAGACAGACAGACAGACAGACAGACAGACAGACAGACAGACAGACAGACAGAGCAAGAGAGCGCGCGAGAGACGTCACACCGTGTCATAATGATGGCGAGACCTGTTGCAGTAAGGATGTTACTACGCCTATTCTGGATTATGTGTGGTCTGCGGATGATTGTCAGCCCAATTCTGGATCTAGAAAGTTATCCTGCTGATAGTGAACCTACAGGTCGACTAGGACAAGGTATATATATATATATATATATATATATATATATATATATATATATATATATATATATATATATATAATTACTTACTTTATAACGTAATGCAGTAAGTGGAAAACGAAATGTTAATTCGTAAATACAATATCTTGTCATTAACGACTAGTTCTATATAATTGAATATCCAATAGGTATGTCTATTTAATCCCCCAATGTCGGTCTGTCGATCACTCTCTCTCTCTCTCTCTCTCTCTCTCTCTCTCTCTCTCTCTCTGTCACTGTGTCTGTCTGTCTGTCTGTCTGTCTGTCTGTTGCATTTGGAGTCAAAGCAAGGATATTTCTGGCAATAGTCAACCATGTGATTGATAATATTTTTCTCAGAAAAAATGAGTGAAATTAATTACTATTTGTTCCAACTCTCACTGATGTAATTACAAAAGTATATATATATATATATATATATATATATATATATATATATATATATCACAGGGTATATATTTTCTATTACAAATGTCACTGAAGGTCTACATATTGCTACATTTGTATGGGATATAATTTTTGAGCCAATGGGAACGGGAATTATATTATATATGGTCTGTGTATGTGCGTGCGCGTGTGTCTGTGTTTGCGTGTGCGTGCATGCATGTGTTGTTTACTGCAAGATGTAGTGTCAAATGGTAATTTTTTGGTTCCTTTCGCTTTTTGTGCGTTGCCTACATACAACCGCTTCCCTGTTGGCGTGACATACTTGTCACGTACAAAAAGCTGATTAGCCAGGTTCCACAGCCTGATGAGTAGCCCAGACTCATGTATAGATCTACGTATGCATAGATGTGTTGATGTGTATGGGGTTTTTTCATGCCTAAATTGAATTATGTGTATTGATTTAATTATGTATAGTTTAATGGAAGCATAGGTTTTAAAAGTTGTATAGGTGTTGATGTTTTGAGCCAGTGCCATGATATATATATATATATATATATATATATATATATATATATATCCTCACACACACACACACACACACACACACACACACACACACACACACACACACACACACACACACACACACACACACACACACACACACAAATATCACACACACACACACACACACGTTTGTGGAGGTAAGTAAGCAGTTAAAGGGTGATATACCGAATCTCTCTAAAAACCTTTTATTTTATCTATGCGAGCTAATACAAAGAAGCATTTGTATTAACCAGCTCTTTCTCCCGTAAAATACATCACTAAATCAATATTCACACGTTATGCTGATGTTTTGTGCAAATTTGCACTGTGGGGATTTCTTGCACAAAATTCGGTTATATGTTACTGATCTGGCGCCTAAGGAGCTAAAATAAGCTAAAAAATATGGTTGGTAAAAAGATTCTACATAGGAGAGAGATAAAAGCATAAATAAGACAGCATAAGTGACGTCATTTTAGGTAAACGCCCGTGACTCATGAATATGCAAAACGACATTGGGGGCTTATAAAAAAAGGAATACATTTCGAGGTTCGATAGCCAGGGCGTTTCCATAGCCTAGCTGATAGGACGAATGGCTGTGTGAGAGCTACCATCTGGACCAATGTAAAACAGTAATTTTTCTATGTTTGATGGACACTTATTTAATCCTGTACCTTCTTGGTACCTAACTAACCTACTTTTTATCACGTTTCCAATTAAAACAGTTTCCAATGGCGGCCACCCGGTGACGCGACGTACGTCACTTCCGGGCGAGTCGCCGCGACTACCGGGTCACGTGACACCCCACTGCTACGACGTCACGCTGAAGCTCCACCTATCGGCCAGTACGCCGCACTTCGACGGATCGGCGCAAATAACGCTGACGTCATCAAAACCGATCACCACCCTGCGCCTAAACGCCAAAGGACTCGTGATTCGGAATATCCTGCTGTTCGAATCCGGAGATAAACATCCGATGTTTATTAAAAATGTCGAAGAGGTGATCGATTTTGAACAGCTTCTGCTCCATTTCTACGCGCCATTGTTGGAAAATGTCACTTACACCCTAAACATGGCATATCGTGGCCAGATGAGTTATCATTTTGATGGTCTGGGGTTATATTGGCACGTCTATACTGAAGATGGACAGATCAGGTGAGTTATGGCGAACGGCAATAGATGAGATAGATTTTTATGTATGTGGGAGTTGGCGGGGGGGGGTCCTATTTTCACCATCCCGTACAAAAATGTATAGCTCGACCTGAAAGAAAACTAGACCGAGCACTCGGTGGTATTTGATTGGCCCGCCATGACCAAACAGCGCTGACTTCCTGTAGGGGGGAACAACAAAACCCTTTAACAACTATTTTAAATGTGTTATGATACGCGACTGTACTGTGTGTAAAGTAGCAAGCTAACAAAAGTGTTGGATCCATGGTTCGAATCTCATCTGTTATGCAGGGGTTGGTCGATTCGATCACTGATAGATAATTACTGAAGTGGATATGCATAAGATTGCATATATATATATATATATATATATATATATAATGTATATTTAAAATCAGGTGTATTTATTATCATGAGTCATTCAAATGCATTGAACAAATAATATGCAATATAAAAATACCCCAAATAATATGTCTATAAGAGATTTAAAATTTAATTATTATTTGTCTGTGAAAGTGACCTTGACCAGGTTTGTTTTTAGAACAGATTTACAATTTTCAAGAGACGGCGCATTTCTAATATCTGCCGGCAACTTATTCCACCAAGTGTATGCTGTAACACTAAACGTACAATCACCATTTGACCTGGGTTAATACACTGGTACCTGCAATAGTATCTGACTCGATGACCAGAGTTTTCGGGATGACGTTCTAATGGACACCAGTCCACACAGGTATTCTGAGACATCTCAATAATATATTTATAGGTTGTTAGTAAAATCAGATATGCCATATAACAGGGAGTTACAATAGTCTATACGAGATGTAACAAAGGGATGGACTACAGTTACAAGTGATTCTTGTGTCAAGAATTCTTATAAGCAGTGGATGTTCTTAAGTTGTTAGTAGCCAGCTTGTCATACTGATGTGACATTTTCATACATGTTAATGTATTTGTCAAAAATATTTTATTATCATTTAGTCATAGCAGATTTTGAGTCATCCATAACCGAATATCAGTAATACAATGTTCTAAATTATTCAAGGAAAAGGAGAAATTTAACTCATTGTCAGGATACAGTGATATATATAGCTGTGCGTCATCAGCAAATAAGTGATATTTAACCCCATATCACTGCACAATGATCCCAAGAGAACGGGTATACATTGTGAAAACCAGAGGACCAAGAACTGAACCCTGTGATACACCAGATAACAAAAACTGAATGTCAGATAAAATACCATGAACAGACACTCTCTGGGAGCGTTGTTCCAGATAGGATCGAAACCATTCAAACACTTTGCCTAAATGACAGAAAATGTCTTTTAACCTAGAGAAAAGTACATTATGGTTAACTGTATCAAATGCAGTAGACAGGTCCAGAAAAACAAGTAATACTGGCTTACCTTGATCAGTTGACACCCTAATATCATTTTTCATCCGAACCAAGGCTGTGACCACTTTTATAGGCAGACTGTAGTGATTCATTAAGGTTATTATTGATTAAATATTTGTTTAGATGGAAAACAACTGTCCTTTCTATAACTTTAGATAAAAATGTAAGATTTGAAACAAGTCTGTAATTGTTTAGAATATTACAGTCCATATTGTGTTGTTTATTATTGGTTTTATAAGGACAGCTTTCATTGATCTCTGGAAAATATCCAGAGATTCATCCAGAGATTCATCAATTATCTTTGTAACACGACCATCCTCATCACCTCACTAACAACAAATACGACC
>JAODUP010000159.1:672500-744271 GCA_025642065.1 Paralvinella palmiformis
GAGGACATCTAAGGATGATGTTTTAGTCAAATAGTCCTAATACAATGTATTCACTAAATGAACTAAGCGTCAACTGGCGGGGGGGGCCCTTGTTGCGTTAATGGCTTGATATTTACAGACATCTTAGTTTTGGTAAATAAATTATGTCAGTCAGATGGTATAATTATTTGTTTAGTAGATATTTGTAAACACAGATTTATAGAAAACACTCATTTGTTACTTCGGTGTTTGACATTCTGCTATTGACACATGCCATCTACCGCCTGATGTTGTCCGTTCACGTTAGCCGCTGCATTGATATATATATATATATATATATATATATATATATATATATATATATGCCTTAATCGAAGTGGTTACGTATCCGAGCATCGGAACCCTGTACCTCAGCGTTGTAAGCCAAATGCGCATTTATTCCTCGTTAGCTCTGATTTATGCTGAAATATGGCGGCGGAGCAGGTAGTATTTAAAATCTGGGTTGAAAGTAGGAGGTGCTTTTGATATTTTTGAAGAGGTACAAACGAAAATCAAAGAAATAGAAGACAGAACAGCCGTGCATCTTAGCAAATAATCAGGGTTCCCACGTGTCCTGGTAAGCCTGGAAAATAACAAATTCATTGAATTTTACAAAATCTGGAAATCTCCTGGGAAAATACTGCCTGATTATAATGCCTATTAATAGACTTAATCTAATATCTTTATTAAACGCTAGTAACAATAATTACAACTAAGCTCCAAGTCACTGACACTGATGCGAGCAGATGAAAAACTAAAAACGATCACGAAATGGCTCAGATTTATAATAACATTGATGAACGTGGTTCCGATGCTGAATGCTCGGATCTTTTTTATCTTTGCTGCTCTGCGTCAGAGTACCGGAAACAACCAAACTTGGCGCACGCGTGTAAAGTGCTCGGACCTTCATCATCAACAAACTTGATTCCGATGCTCGGATACGTAACAACAGCCTATATTAATATATACTATTAAGTCATCAAATAGCTTGGTTTCTTTCCGCCACCATTTGAAAACTCACCCTTTCAGACTTTCTTATCTAACTTTCCACTGTATCCGATCATTTATTGATGAATTTTGCATCCTACCTTGACTAAGAGATTGCCCAGACACAAAGTTACCGTGTCTTTTGTCTAGCTTAGTCTCCAGGGCTGAATAATTATTTATGTCCGGATTTTAATATAATGTTGTTTCATTTCTACTAACCTTCCTACTTGGTGTTAATTGTGCTGTAAGCGGTATATCTTTTAAGATTGATTATTAATAATGAATTTATTAAAGAACTATTTTCATTTGTGGCTTAGACTGCGCAGGTTTATTAGAACTAGTTTGGTAAACAGGCCTTAGTTACTAGGACGCTGTGCAACTATTCTAACAAAGTTTAAATTATTAACTCCCTTTGATGAGACAAACGCCATTTAATTTTGCGTTCGCCGATTCAAGTGTTATTTATTTATTCGCAAATAACAGTTCAGAAAGTATTAATTCTACAAACTAATACATAACTCTGCTAAATAGTTATCAGTAATAGTATAATAATGGTCTTTGTGCGTGTACCTGTGTGTGTGTGTGTGTGTATGTGTGAGCGAGCGCGCGCGTGCATGTGTGCGCGTGCTAATGTGTGCGTGTAATCCTATAGTAGTAGTGATTTTATTTTTAGATCCGTGTGTGGGCTAGAGCAGAACAACTGCCATATACAACATACTCTCTACAGTTAACTGACAAACTGCTGTCCTACTTTGAGAACTACACAGGAATACGTTATGATTTGCCAAAATTAGGTATTTGGATATAAATTATAATATGAACAATCGATGCTGTGTTTAAACAAATATAATGCGCTCGAATATCTTGTTTTCTGTCTGTTTTTCATTGGTTTCATATAATATTCACCATGTCCCAGATATTATGGTCACGCCGGTTCATCCTGTACGAGCTATGGAAAACTGGGGCTTTATGATTTATCAGGAACAATCGCTAATTTGGCGTGAGGACGTTATGATATCCACCCAGTTTAGTGAAGTAGCGCTAACACTGGCACACGAGATATGTCATATTGTGAGTGTAATAGATGGGAACATTATATATAGTAAAATAGTAAATAGTGTTATGAGATATATTTAATCAGTGTGTGTGTGTGTGTGTGTGTGTGTGTGTGTGTGTGTGTGTGTGTGTGTGTGTGTGTTTGTGTGTGTGTTTAGACCATCAGTCCATATTCTCCATTCCAGTGGCTCGGTAACCTAGTAACACACAGATGGTGGGATGATCTCTGGCTTAAGGAAGGATTAGCAAGTTACTTTATGTATGAAGCTGTCAACGATCTGTATCCTCAGTGGAACCTGGTATGTATGGAGATAGACAAGAAGATAGATAGGCAGACAGAGGCACGCATATATATATATATATATATATATATATATATATATATATATATTGTGTGTGTGTGTGTGTGTGTTTTAGCTTTTTTTGTATAATAAGGCACAGGCACAGAGAATCTCGAACCGTGAATTCAAACTCTGGACGTTTCTTCAGGGGACTGAATCCAGAGTGGCGACTTTTCTTGCTGAGACATGTGTAATGTCTCACCAGTTATTAATAATGGCTAAACAATAATAGTAAATAAAATAATAAGTTCCAATACTGAAAACATGAGATGGACAACCTCCAGTTAAAGTGAAGCCATATCCTTGTCGCCCCTGACACATATGTAACTGAAAATTTAATATATATATATATATATATATATATATATATGTGTGTGTGTGTGTGTGCGTTTATAAAGATATTTAAGGCGCTGGCACAGGTGTTATACTTTCATTCAAACAACAGCTATAACTCCAAACTGATATAATTAGAAGAAAAAAAATTCCTAAAATAATCCAGAAAAGAATAATCTAAATATAAACAAGAAACTATGAAACCAGGCTTTGTGCCGAACATTACGGCCAAGAATTCATCAATAATAAAGATTAAGCTTAAAATAGAAAAGTAAAATATTAGTACACAGTATGAATAATGTATGTGTGTGAACTGGTCTCTCATCGGGATTGTCTCTTTAACGCATTTTATCACCTTTATGTTTGGATATATATATATATATATATATATATATATATATATATATATATATATAGAGAGAGAGAGAGAGAGAGAGAGACTTACCAATTGACTGATTTACTGACAGTATGACTGACTGACCATCTGACAGTGATATAACAAATTAGTTTATTTTGTTCTTTAGGATCAGTTGTTTCTGTGGCACACCATGTATACGGTGATGAACAGTGATAATACACCTACAGCGGCACCTGTCGTCAATAATGTACAACTACCTGATGAAATACATAAGGTCTTTACACAACAGGTCTATTCTAAGGTAAAACACGCGCACTCACACATAATGATAAGCACGCACACACGCACACATACATGTCACGTGTATTGACATTTAGATATAAAGATACACATGTATATAACATGTACTACATTAAAACATTTCTCTTATAGGGAGCGTTCATTATTCGAAGTATTAAATCTTTATTTGGCAAGGATATTTTTGACGCAGCTATTAAAGTAAGTAAATTACAGGTATTGTGTTATCTCTCAATGATTAAAAAAACAGCAATACCAAAACATTACCTATGTAAACGTTATGACAAATTTTTAATCCAGTCTGGATAAAACGTATCATAACGTTTTGCTCTACATAGCGATTTAGAAGATAATTTTTGGGATGTCTTCTTTCTGACTCGATTAAATTGTTCTGTTATCTCGCAAAGTATGCTTTTCCAGTAAATTTGTCATGTGTTTTGCTATTTTTATTTTCAATTTAACAACAAATCGGAAGAAATTTGGCAGACTTGTTACTGGCAAAAATATATATTTTGGAATTTCTCGAACTGTTTTTCCCCCGGTAAAATGTTGTACGCAATATGGTTATCGTAGCTAAAATACAAGAACCGCTTAGGTATTTTTCCTGCGGTGCTCATGAGTCAGTCCCAAAAATAATTTTTTTGGCCAAACGAGGATAAAACTACATCTTATATTTAAATCTAATAGTTTTTTTAATATATATATATATATATATATATATATATATATATATATATATAAAAGCATGTTTATATAGCGCCAGAACCAGGTAACCCTGTTCTGAGGCGCTGTACAATATTATTATCCCAGACTCAGACCTGTTTCCACCCAGCACACATCTCAACTCCCAACGGAGCATACAACGCATGCTGCCATTATAGGCGCAAAGCGTTACTCAAACACATAGCCATCGCGTCCTGTCAGGTACTCATGTTTATGGATGAGTGAACCAGTCGCCACATGACAACATTGCAACTCCCGGCTCTTTATTATTTATTATCAATATAATATACACAAAGCTCCAGGTGTTATCTACCTTTTTAGTTATCGTCAACACTTTATAACTCTAGTCTATTTATATCTAAAAGCCGATGTATCGTTTCTATCTTCTAATTATCTGATCATCGACAATCACCTCACTACTGCCGCCATCTTTGTTTGTTTACATCCAAAACACGCTCGTGTTATTTCCGTTTGTTCGATCCAGAGATTTGTAAATAAACACAAATACGGCAGCGTCACTACGTCGGACTTGTGGCAATCATTCCGTGACGTCATCCCAGGTTATGATTACGACGGCATTACGTCAGCCGAGCTGATTTTCCGGTTTATAAATGTCTGGCTCACGGAGCCCGGATATCCATACGTCGCGGTCACGTGGAATGGCGTCAGCAAACTGAGTCTGATACAGCAGAGATTTGTGGATAAAGTCAGAGAAAATTGGGATAAGGATCTGACAGGAGAGAATTCCAGGTCGGTATGAGGTGTATATGTCAGGAGGGGGGGGGGGTTATCAAGTCGCCTAACAGTCCATTGGTCTGAAAGTCCAATGGTATGACAGTGCAATGTTCTGATAGTCTAATGTTCTGATTGTCTAAAGTTCTGATGATCCAATAGTCTGATAGTCCAGTGGTCTGACAGTCCAATGGTCTGACAGTCCAGTGGTCTGACAGTCCAGTGGTCTGACAGTCCAATGGTCTGATAGTCTAATAGTCTGATAATTCCTGATAGTCCCGATTTCTGATAGTCCAAAGTTATGTTATTCCAACGTTCTAGTAGTGTATGTATAATGTGTGTGTGTGTGTGTATGTGTGTGTGTGTGTGTGTGTCTGTCTGTCTGTCTGTCTGTCTGTCTGTCTGTATAACAATATCTTCTCCCTTGTATATTAATACAGCTATGTTTGGCCAATTCCTATAAATGCTACCATATTAAACTTAGATACGGGAGAGACAATCGTGGAATTATTTCACTGGATGACAAAAGATAAAGGTTAGTGTGACCTCTATGCAATATTAGTACTCCTTCGTTATAATATTACTCCGATATAATGCTATCTATGTTAGGCTACACTTAACCTGAAAACTAGTCACAATCACACACACACAAACCACACACACACACACAACACACACACACACACACACACACACACACACACACACACACACACCTGGGTGTTTTCTCAAAATCAAGTGAAGCTGCAAACTCACTTTATGTTCTGAAATTATAATAATCTTATCTATATTATAGAAATGACAATTACGTTCCATCTTAGCAGATATTTGTTAAATAATAACTTTAATAAATCACGACAGTCTCCATATAAACGTGGTTACAGCACTGAAACAGCCTTGGTTTGGGTAAAACTTGTATTAGGATATTAATTGATCGAGGTAAATCAGTAA
The DNA here is from genome assembly GCA_025642065.1 of Paralvinella palmiformis. Lineage (NCBI taxonomy): Eukaryota > Metazoa > Annelida > Polychaeta > Terebellida > Alvinellidae > Paralvinella > Paralvinella palmiformis. The sequence goes on from JAODUP010000159.1 coordinate 678,297, forward strand.
TACTTGTTTTTCTGGACCTGTCTGGTGCATTTGATACAGTTGACGATATTGTACTTTTCTCTAGGTTGAAAGACATGTTTATCAAGTGGTGTCATTTCTGTTTGGAACAATGTTCCAATGCGGTGTTTGTTCATTGTATTTTGCTAATGCCTTGCCATCGCTCTCTTGGTATATCACAGGATCCAGTTGTCGGTTCTCTGGTTTTCACGATCTATATGTCCTCTTGGGATAATTGTGCAGCGGATATGGCGTTAAATATCACTTGTATGCTGATGACACACAGCTATTTTTCTTCCTTAACCAATGTAGAACATTGTATAATGCTGAAACTTGGCCATGCATCTATCATAATCTGCTCAAATGGCGCCTCCGTGGTCCAACTGTAGCACGTTCGATCACAGATCACCACCACCCGAGTTCGAGCTTGGGCATGGGCATATCTAAAGGGTGTTTCATCTTCGACTTCACTTCATTACCTTTGGAGATCGCTCGGCCCATTTAGCCTACCGTGTATACAAAAGTGGCTGTAAACATCAATCATGAATCACCTGATAATCTGGTCAAATTAAATGATGCTTAAACAAATATGATCTATTTTGTCTTCACCGTATTCAAATCCATTAACAAAATCAACATTACACGTAATAAGCACTAAATATTCTGTGTATTAATTTTGACAGATATATTAACACATATATATGAACATGTCACATCAATATGCCGAGCTGCCTACTACCATCTTAACAACATCCACTGTTTAGTGGCGTTTTTGACCGGTGTTTTACAGCCACTTTTGTGCACAAGGTAGGCTAAATGGGCCGAGCGACCTCCAAAGGTAATGAAGCGAAGTCAAAGATGAAACAACCTTCGGATATGCCTACGCCGAGATTCGAACACGGGTGGTAGTGATCTGTGGTCCAATACGCTACCGCTAGACCACGGAGGCCCCCCATGCCTTTGTCACATCTCGTATAGACTATTGTAACTCCCTGTTATATGGCACATCTGATTCTAACATCAATCGCCTTCAGATAATTCAGAATAATGCAGCTCACATAGTGACAACTATTCGAAAATATGCTCATATCACCTCAATACTTTAAAAACTACATTTAATACCTTTGAATATTTGAATATCCATTTGAATATTTTACTAACAACTTATAAATCCATCATTGACATAGCACCTGGATACCTGTCATCCAGAAAACTCAACTCATCCAGACGGATACTGTTACAAATAACTGTCTCTCAGCCCAAGTCAAATGGCGAATTTACATTTAGTCCCCCCCCCCCCCGTTTTGTGGAACCTGTTCCTGGTTGGATATTAGAAAGCCGTCGTCTCCCGAAAAGGTTTAAATCTGTTCTAAAAAGTCGCCTATTCAAAATTGTTTTGACCTATAAATAATGTTTATCGTTCATATTTATTATTGGGATTTTACGTACACATTATTTAGGGCATCATTGTACAGTGGCTTTAAATGAATCCCGTTAAAGAGTGCGCTTTATTAAATATATATTATTGTTATAAGACTTTAGGTTGTGGGTTCGAATCGGGGTTAAACCTTTTAGCTAAACCCTCGATCATATGTCCCGGATGTGACCAGAACCAAGGTTAAATAATCGAACTGACCTATTTGTATAATTATAGAGATAGCTCTCGTCAAAAGTGATTCATCAGTTGACACCAAAATGAAGACGATATTTCTAACAAATGTCGATCAGATAGGATTTTATCGAGTGACGTATAACAATCAGTGGCAGGATATTGGAGACTTGTTGATGAGACATCATACTGTAAGTAGACATGGGTCAGAAAGACAGTCAGTCAGTCAGTCAGACAGACAGACAGACAGACAGACAGACAGACAGACAGACAGACAGACAGACAGACAGACAGACAGACAGACAGACAGACAGACAGACAGACAGACAGACAGACAGATAGACAGACAGTCAAACAGTCAGTCAAACAGTCAGAAACAGACAGACAGACAGACAGACAGACAGACAGTCGGTCAGACAGACAGACAGACGACAGATAAATAATAAGTCTAATAGCCATACATAGGTTTATCTTTATCTCCGTGTGTGTGTGCGTGCGTGCATGCGTGTGTGTGCGTGTGTACGCGCTCGCGTGTGTGTATCATTTGTCTGTATATCTATATATCTACGCTTATCTATCTATACTTGTCTGTCCGTATCTATGATTACTTGTCTATAACTATCAATCTATCACTACCTATATGTTTTGATTGATTTATGTCTGTCTATCTATATTTATCTTTTATGTATCTATCTGTCTCTATCTGTGTCTATCTATCTAACTCTATCTGTTTATATATATATATATATATATATATATATATATATATATATATATATATATATATATATATATATATATATATCATCATTATACCATCTCTCTATCTCACCATAAACATGATTACTTGTCTATAACTATCAATCTATCATACCTATATGTTTTGATTGATTTATGTCTGTCTATCTATATTTATCATATATATCTTCATTATTATCTGTTATTATTATTATGAATATATATATATATTTTATATATATATATATATATATATATATATATATATATATCAGGTATAATTACTACTAACATATTCTTTTAACCCAATCTACTGAAGATGATCAGTGTATGTTATTATATCTTGTTATTGTTGATGTTATTGTTATTATAAATGTTTATTTTCATGTATGTTCTGCTAGTGATATATATATATATATATATATATATATATATATATATAATATGCGTTTATATGAGTGTGTGTGTATGTGTATGTGATTGTACGTATGTCTTTATATGTGCGTGTGCGTGCGTATATGCGTATTTCTATTTGTGTGCATGTGTGCGTGCGTGTGTGCATGCGTATTAATGTGTATGTTTTTATGTGTGTGTGTGCGCGCGCGTGAATGTCTCTGATTGTACGTATGCGCATGTGTTTATCTGTGTGTGTCTGCCGGCGTTTGTTAAAATGCATCCATTATATAATTACAGAAATGGCTACACAACAGAAACATTACCTTTTACATTAATACAATATTTGGAAAATGAGTTAGAAGACTTGCCCTGGTATGTCACGTTAAATAACATCGATTACGTGTTATCTGTGCTGAGTTATACAGACATGGCTAGTTATGTGAAGGTAAGATAACAACAACAACAACAGTAACAACAACAACATTAATAATTTCAAATAATATATTAAAACATTGATATATTACATAAATATAAGTTTATTGTATGGCGTTAACAGATTATATCCAATAGATGGTTCTTGTTTCAATTCTGAAGTTATAACAGTTTCTAGAAAATCTTTTGTTCGTTATTTCTTATTTTCCAGACAATGGGCATCAGGTTGATGAAACAGAAATATGATGATTTGGGATGGAATGTTGGACAGAATGAAGACATTATTAGAAGGTTAGCGAGGAATATTGGTTTATAGCGGATAAATGACTCTCTCTCTCTCTCTCTCTCTCTCTCTCTCTCTCTCTCTCTCTCTCTGTGTGTGTCTGTGTGTGTGTGTGTGTGTCTCTTTCTATTGTTCTGTCTGTTTGTTTCATGTCTTTCTTATTGTTTACCTATCCCTACTTTGATCTATTTGTCTGTTTGTTTGTTTCACTAACTTTCATCCTGTAAGTCTCGTTTTCCGTCCATATTTTGTTATCTGTCAGTTCGTCCTTCTAGTCTCTGCGTCTATAGATATTTAACAATTATTATATATAACTTAGGATGGTCAGACAGGAGTTATTACCTCGGATGTGTCAGTTTGGTTATGATCATTGTCTGAATTATACTAGAACAGAATTTAACACATGGAGAAACTCACCACAATATAGGTAATGATCACAGTATCCTAATAATAGTTATATAACTATATATATATATATATATATATATATATATATATATATATATATATATATATATATATAATTCCTTTATATTTTATCTTTTAATATGTAAAAATCTATAGAATACATTTTATTAGTAACTAATACTCTTTTTCTGGTGGTGGTGATGATGATGATGATAATGATGATTATGATGATGATGATGATGATGATAATAATAATAATAATAATAATAATAATAATAATAATGGTGAAGATGATAATGATGATAATAATAATGATGAAAATGATGATGATAATTATGATGATGGTGATTATAGTGATGATGGTGATAATGATGACGACAATGATGACGATGATAGTGATGATGGTGATGACGATGGTGGTAATGATGACAATGATTTATTTTACCAGATTACATCCTGACGTTCGTCACGTGATCTTGTGTTATGGCCTAGATCAAGGGACAGTTAATGATTGGCATTATGTTTACAATCTTAGTGTTATTACTGATGATGTTTATCATGACGATTATATAGAAGTTCTATCCTGTACCAACAACATCACACTATTAGATAGGTAATGTATATTGTATAAGTAATGTATATTGTATAAATAATGTATATTGTATAAATAATGTATATTGTATAAATAATGTATATTGTATAAATAATGTATATTGTATATGTAATGAATATTGTATGGATAATGAATATTGCATAGTAATGCATATTTGGAGTAATACCCCTAATGGGTCAGTAAAAAGGGGCTATTTTTGACTAATGTATTAACATGTCACATCAGTATGCCGAGTTGCCTACTACCATCTTAAGAACACCCACTGTTTAAAAGCATTCTTGACACAAGAATCACTAGTAACTGTAGTCCATGCCTTTGTTACATCTCGTATAGACTATTGTAACTCCCTGTTATATGACATATCTGATTATAACATTAATCGCCTTCAGCGAATTCAGAATAGTGCAGCTCGCATTGTAACAAATATTAGAAAATATGATCATATCACCCCAATTCTTCAAAAACTACATTGACTACCTGTTAGACAGCGTATCCATGTCAAGATTTTATTAATAACTTATAAATCTATTAATGATATGGTGCCAGAATACCTGTGTGAACTGGTGTCCATTAGAAAATCATCCCAAAAACTCAGGTCATCCAGTCAGATACTATTACAGGTGCCAGTGTCTCGGCTCAAGTCATATGGTGATTGTGCATTTAGTGTTGCAGCCCCCACTTTGTGGAATAAGTTGCCGGCAAATATTAGAAATGGATCGTCTCTTGAAAATTGTAAATCTGTTCTAAAACACACCTATTTAAGGTCACTTACACAGATAAATAATTATCTTTTAAATAATTACATCGTTTATACAGACATTATTTGGGGTATTATTATATCACATATTATTTGTACAGCGCCTTTGAATGGCTCCTGCTAGTAAGGGCGCTTTATTAAATATAGATTATTATTACATTTTGTATAGTAATGTGGTAATGCATACTGCATAGTAATTTATATCGTATAGTAATGTATATCATCGTAATGCAAATTTATTACAACGTATATTGTGTAGTAATATAGGGTGTATAGTAATGTATCTTGTGCATTCTACTCGCTGTAAGTCAATGATTGGTCAGTGAGTGTGTGAATGAATGAATGAATAAGTGAGTGAGTGAATGAGTGAGTGAGTGAGTGAGTGAGTGAGTGAGTTACACCCCATATCGAGAATTTAAAAAAAAATTGAGCCGTGACAGCGCATTTAGTTAGAGCGTAGGACCCGTAACCGAAGGGTCGCGGGTTCGAGGCTCCGGAGCTGCGATGTTGTCATGTGGTGAATAATTTACTGATAAGTTGTGATGGCTTCGTGTTTGAATAACGACGGCTTGGCCCTGTAACGGCAGCATGCGTTGTATGCTCCCTTGGGATTTGAGATATATGCTGTATTGAAACAGGTCTGAGTCAGGGACAATAATATTGTAAAGCACCTTAGAGCAGCTATCTAGCTGAATAGGGCGCTATATAAATGTCACATATTAATATACTCTACAACAATTATAGTATGTCGACTTAGTACTAGTATCTCATACTCTACAACAATTATAGTATGTCGACTTAGTACTAGTATCTCATACTCTACAACAATTATAGTATGTCGACTTAGTACTAGTATCTCATACTCTACAACAATTATAGTATGTCGACTTAGTACTAGTATATCCTACTCTACAACAATTATAGTATGTCGACTTAGTACTAGTATCTCATACTCTACAACAATTATAGTATGTCGACTTAGTACTAGTATATCCTACTCTACAACAATTATAGTATGTCGACTTAGTACTAGTATATCCTACTCTACAACAATTATAGTATGTCGACTTAGTACTAGTATATCCTACTCTACAACAATTATAGTATGTCGACTTAGTACTAGTATCTCATACTCTACAACAATTATAGTATGTCGACTTAGTACTAGTATCTCATACTCTACAACAATTATAGTATGTCGACTTAGTACTAGTATATCCTACTCTACAACAATTATAGTATGTCGACTTAGTACTAGTATCTCATACTCTACAACAATTATAGTATGTCGACTTAGTACTAGTATCTCATACTCTACAACAATTATAGTATGTCGACTTAGTACTAGTATATCCTACTCTACAACAATTATAGTATGTCGACTTAGTACTAGTATATCCTACTCTACAACAATTATAGTATGTCGACTTAGTACTAGTATCTCATACTCTACAACAATTATAGTATGTCGACTTAGTACTAGTATATCCTACTCTACAACCATTATAGTATGTCGACTTAGTACTAGTATCTCATACTCTACAACAATTATAGTATGTCGACTTAGTACTAGTATATCCTACTCTACAACCATTATAGTATGTCGACTTAGTACTAGTATCTCATACTCTACAACAATTATAGTATGTCGACTTAGTACTAGTATCTCATACTCTACAACAATTATAGTATGTCGACTTAGTACTAGTATATCCTACTCTACAACAATTATAGTATGTCGACTTAGTACTAGTATATCCTACTCTACAACAATTATAGTATGTCGACTTAGTACTAGTATATCCTACTCTACAACAATTATAGTATGTCGACTTAGTACTAGTATCTCATACTCTACAACAATTATAGTATGTCGACTTAGTACTAGTATATCCTACTCTACAACCATTATAGTATGTCGACTTAGTACTAGTATCTCATACTCTACAACAATTATAGTATGTCGACTTAGTACTAGTATCTCATACTCTACAACAATTATAGTATGTCGACTTAGTACTAGTATATCCTACTCTACAACAATTATAGTATGTCGACTTAGTACTAGTATATCCTACTCTACAACAATTATAGTATGTCGACTTAGTACTAGATATCTCTACTCTACAACAATTATAGTATGTCGCATTGTACACCAACCCTGATCCGGACGAATTATAGTATGTCGACTTAGTACTAGTATATCCTACTCTACAACAATTATAGTATGTCGACTTAGTACTAGTATATCCTACTCTACAACAATTATAGTATGTCGACTTAGTACTAGTATCTCATACTCTACAACAATTATAGTATGTCGACTTAGTACTAGTATCTCATACTCTACAACAATTATAGTATGTCGACTTAGTACTAGTATATCCTACTCTACAACAATTATAGTATGTCGACTTAGTACTAGTATATCCTACTCTACAGAAACTATAGTATGTTGACTTAGTACAGATGACTCTACTCAGTGATAACAAACATCACGTGATGTACGTCGATTGTACACCAACCCTGATCCGGACGACGACCGGTAGCCGATTCCAGATATTGTTTGTGTAGTTTGGGGGTCGCTGTCGCTTACTGAGCACAGCCTCTGGAAGTAGAATAAACCAAAAAGAAATTTTATATGATAACTGATTTTAGTGGAAGATGTATGGATCTTTCTTAAGTCAAGGGAGAATAATGTCTGGAATGATGGTGGCCGTTCTGATGAGGAGTGCGGCAATATCGTGGTCAGTCCAGCTGTGTTGTTGAGGGGTTAATTGGTCCTTTAGTGGTTGTCGGCAGATATGCCCAGTTTTCGGCTTAAATCCCGGAATATCATCACCTAGTTCGTGGTTATCACGCCTGGCTGTCTGGAGACGTCTGTGACGTCATATACACGAGCTGTTGGCGATATAGTAATATGAGAAAGGAGTTCGTTGCCAGAATCATTGTCACTTCATTCAAATCACTCGGTGAACATCCTTATCCCGCGGGATCTGTTGAGGAATATATCCGGGTGTATCGGTCAACGAGAGGCGTCTTCGACCGATTTACCACAAATTACAGGTTAATAATTATGTCTGGTTCTTCGTAAGCTTAGATATCATACGCCATTATGGCATGACTCTTTTGAGATTATATTGCTATATAAGCTTAAAAGCTGCTCTCCGCGAGAACTTTAAAACATGTTCCTGCTGAGGGCTATTAGGATTATTGGTTCGTATAACTACGGGTTTAGAATAATTTTAAAAAAGAATTCACAACCAATATCATATTCACCGCCGCTTAAGATTCTTTTGTCATTTTTTTGCGCGAACACACAGATAAACAGACACATACATGCGCATTCGTGTATGCATGTATGTGTGTGTGTCTCTGTGTGTGTGTGTGTGTGTGTGTGTGTGTGTTTTCATTAGAAATAAACTTTACTGTGAGCTGTAAGAACACAAATAGCACATACAGGGAACACCATTTAGCTACCATACCTGCCACCTGGCGAATGTTATTTTTACGACCACGAGACACGTTTATTTATCTAGATTATTATAACGCGTCATCTTTCCTTTTTAATTTTTATTTCTGTCAACATTTAAAAGGGAACAATCTTCTGATCAAACGCACCTTTAAAAGTTAATATTTTATCATCAACAAAATATTTACTGCACTGGATCAGAAGTTGTTTTCAAAGTATTAAAAATTGTTTTTATCATTTTCTGATTACTGGTAAAAGAAATTATTTCGGCCACCACCACAAATTGGACACATGTCAATCAATGGACAAATATTGTTGACGCTGATTTGCCACGTATCAGCATCTGAATATTTACTGATTCGAATTTGATTACAAATTAGCGAGATAAACTGATTTAGTATTCATGTATTTCTGTCGTGTATCCACCATTTTCCTAGTTTATCGACATCTCTCTTATTCCGAAGGTAGAGTTTTGTTTGGCCATCAAAAACTTTTTGTTAAACCGACTTGTAAGTTATTACGGAACTGATTGTGCTCTAGTTGTTGGAGGTGTGGGTGCGTCACTCGTTTAACATAACTTTTATTTCCACAAAACGAACAGCATTAACCCGAAATGTTGTTATTGTTGTTGTTGTTGTTGTTGTTGCTGCTGCTGCTGCTGCTGTCTAGAAGAGCTATGTCGTAGAATCCGCCTCAGACTGAATGAATGAATGTGGTTTTACGACACATCGGGAACAATGCATGGTCATTTTGTGCCAAAACTAGTTAATGGTTTACGTTAAAATCACAAGCTTATTATTCTAAGAATACATTCCTCCTACTATCGATGGGCAAGGAGACGGCCCAACAGAAACAACAAAGACCAGCTTCCGCCAGTATACAATTAATCTTATACACATTATACTTTTAAAAGTAAGTTGTAAAGTTCAGTTTCCCCTAAAAATAGAAGTGTTACCTCCGGATCGATATCATTAAAATGTGTTTTTTTTCTAGAGTAAATCCCCGGCTCAGACCTGTGTGTTTGGGAGAAATGTCCAGCCCCCCCCCCCCCAACACCACCCAGGCAATCAATCGCCCGTCGGTCACGTGTTCGAGATGTGACCAATTCGGAAGCTAAACAACTCAAATCAAATCGAGTTGATATTGTTTTTAAAAACAATGCAAATTGTGTAAAACCACAGTTTTTGCTGTTCTTAATTTAATGTTTTAATTTAATGATATTATTCTTTTTATACATTGTAATTGTAATTGTAATTGACATATAAGGTTTTCATCTGTTTCATATTGTAGATTTCTCAACGATATTGTGAGTCAGGGTTATTACGACAACAGGGATTTGAATAACATAGTTCATACCCGGAGTGCCAGGACTGCTACCTGGAAATATTTACAGCAAATTTGGAGAAATGCATCGCAACGGTATGATTCTGGATGTAACGTTTGGTGATGTTATGATAACTTATATTGGTATACGGGATGCTGCCAGTTTAACTTGGGATGTATTTCGGTGATATCCATTTTTTTATCTTCAGGATCAAACATGGAAGTTTTCTGCTGAAATTTTCCACAAGTCTTACTACTGAAATGGAGCTGAAACAGGTAATTATTGCTTTGATCTTGTATCCGTGTCATTGTTTGTTATTTGTGTGCGTGTGTGGATATAATATATATATATATATATATATATATATATATATATATATCACATATATATTTCACATTTCAGTTGGATAGTTTAATCCAGACTAATCCTGATGATCTATTTGCTGAACTCTATAAAGTATCCAGAGAGCTTGTGACAGAGAACATACATTGGATGAGAGATAATCAACCGTCATTACAAATATGGTTCAAAAAATATTTAAGTCTGACGTCATCAAGTTCTGGCCAATCAGCTATCATTCTATGGTACTGTCTCTCATCGATCGGTTTAATAATGTTATTAATTTTCTAACTCGTATGCGACAATTATCGAGGTATGCTGTAACAAAATATATGGTAATTATCCTTCGCAGAGTTTCAAATCTGTGTTTTTTTAAAATAAACTCCCCGGTTTTACGGATTTCGCACCTGAGTGAGTTCCGAAGATGTTCTCTTTCTTCTCATATTGTTGTAAGTTAATAAAGTGATTGGTAGGCTACACATCGTGATGTACAAATGTCGGTAGATTGTGTTAAAGTAACAACGTTTTACGGTCAGACTGTTTGAAATGCGATAATTAATTACGCCGCGAGCTTATTAATTTCAAGGTCAAGATCTCTCCGCACCCACACTTCCTTGTATTCCACACGATGTTCATCTTCCACGAATATTTTCATCATATTAATACTTTTTGGTTGTATTTTTATCAATTGGTATAATTGATCTGATGATCTTAAATAAGGTCTGCTCGATTTCCACAGTACCACGATCTCGGCTTTTTGTTGATGATCTGTTTGTCAGCTTCACAGAGAGTTATTTATGTAGATATTGAAATAATGAAATATTTTGAAAATTTCTAGTCTGATATCGCAGTTGTACTTTTGGAATTTTGCTTCTTTACTGAATTTTTCTGATTTTGAAATATTAATGTTTGATCTAGAAATAATATTTTTGATAATTTTTACTCGATTATCAATTACTTTTTTTTAAATTACGCACTACATGTTAGTTGCTTAAGTAATATAGCAATGGTGAATCGAGCAGAGCAGTTATTCCTTACCTAATTATGAACATGATGATGATGATGATGATCACGGTGATGATCGTGATCATGATGATATAAATTTAATTAAATGCCCTTACTAACAGGAGTCATTCAAAGAAGTTGTATGGTGAAAATGCATAATAACATATAAAATAAAGACACACACACACACATACACACACACATACAAACACAACAACCCCAACCAACACACACACACACACACACACACACACATACACACACATAATACACACTAATACACATACACCACATAAATAATTATTAACCTACAACAACACGTTGAGAAATAAAATACATCACACAAAAAAACCACACACACACACACACACACAACACATACATAACATATAACACACACATATATAAATATATACACACATATATACACACACATATACACACATATATCCACATACATACATACATACATACACACACACACACACACACACACACACAACATAGCACAATATATTACAACATGACTTAACGTAACGTAACGTAACGTAAGTAACGTAACATAACATAACATAACATAACATAACATAACATAACATAACATAACATAACAAAATACACCATAGGAGACAAGACAGTAGAATATAATATAACACAAATCAAAATAACACAACATGACTTAACACAGCACAGCATAACACAATACAACACAGCATAACACAGCATAACACAATGATCACATCAGTGTACATATTTAGTGCTATGATAGCCGAGTGGTTTGGCTGCAAAGCTCTATATCGGGATTCAAGTCCCAGTGTGGTTTTGCCACAGAGATGAGCTATTTTGTAGATCCAACGCCATATGTCCGAGGTGCAACCAACAATGAAGCAAAACAAAATATTCACCGAATCACCCACTTACTCACCCACAAACACATACTCACCCACTCTTAGCATACGGCACAACAAAGTTCAACTCGGTTGTAAAAGCGTATCGGATCGAGTCTACTCGGCTCTAGATTAATATTTGAACTGATCCACTTTAGATCAGTAAATCACATTCCATTCAGTTACGGATTTTTAACAGACCCAGTTATTTCAGAGGTTGATCAGTAACTGGCCCAGTCTACCCAGCTGTAGATCAGTAACTGGATCTTTCCACTCAACTGTAGATCAGCAACTGGTTAAGTCCACGCAGATGTATATCACGATCTGGGTTAGTCCACTCAGCTGTTGATCAGTAACTATATTAGGTTTTACTCATTATAAAAAAATACTATTATTATTATTATTATTATTGGAGCGATTAAAATGTCATATTTGGCTTAAACGGTTAGTAGAACTGGATTGATGTGTACTAATTAAATTGCTAACCAAATCTTCTTAATAACAATGTAGTTCTCTGAAACGACGGGTAATACATTTTGGTTGTAATGTGGCGCCATCTGGTGCATAGTACGACACCATTTCTATTCAATAGGTAGCAGCATTGACTCGCAGTCCAGGAAGTCTGCGAGACCAAAAAGATGGCATCGTCAGCCACAGACTCTCAGGACTGGGATTTTAATGGAAGCCAACTTATATCAGACGGCTATTTTTAATTTTTTTAATTAAATTTTTGGTGTAATATCTCATTTCCGTTGGAAATTATTTGGACTGGATTAGCTGGATAACACTAGTATAACATCTTACTGTAAACAGTCTCACGGTCTTTTGCAGAATAAATGAATAATCGATTGTTTTTGCATCAAAAATATTATTTTGAAGATTTTATGGTAAATATGGTTTTGGTTGAAATATTCACGCACACGCACGCACACGCACGCACACACACGCACATATTATTGCATACCGAAATCTGGTTACTGTCTTAGTTCATGAACTTTAATATATATATATAATATATGTATATCAGATATCGGTATGGAATAATTATTTAACAACATTTAAAAAGGAGTCAAATTTTTTTGAACTATTATCTAACGTTGCTATTATAATTATGTCTACGTAGAAGAATGATCATTTCTTTTGTTAGTTTTAGTCGCAAGATTTAGAGAGTTTGGTGCGTGTTGTAATAATTAATATCTCTTTATATCAGTCGTATCTTTATATATCACATCACGCTGACATCTTTAAACAATCAAAATAACAAACAAACAAACACGACAACCCGACACTGTCATAACCATTATTTAAGGTGACTAAACGGCGCACGTGGCTGTAAGGGGCGGTCTTATGTGCCAACCGTTCCATGACGTGGGCTGATTGGTCGTTAGTCACAAGTGTCCTAGTTTTACTATGTGATTGACAGCTCGGTATCGAGAGCTCGGTGGAGGTGATAACGGGTAGCTTCAGACCGTAGATTGTTTGTTTGGTCGCGAGAAGAAACCGGAATTCTGATTCACTCACAATTTATTTCATTTCTTAGGCATTTTCTGTGATTTTTGGGGGATATTTGAGAACAAATAGGTAAGTGTGTGTATTTGTGTGTGTGTGTGCGTGCGTATGTGTGAGTGTGTGTGCGTGCGTGTGTGTGTGTGTGTGAATCACGTATGGTGGTGATCAGCTATTAGATAATTGACCATGGAATTAAAACTGGAATGGTATGAATTATTATAAGGAGTATAATACATGTCTGTGTGTGTGTGTGTTTTCAGGTTTATGCACGTTTTCATCATATCGAAAACTGTTATCTGATTGATTGTGTCTTTTGACTTCTTGTAAATAACATAGGCTATATATCGGTGTACCTGATGTCGGAATAGGTTTTTATTGTCTGTCTGTCTGTCTGTCTGTCTGTCTGTGTCTGTCTGTCTGTCTGTCTGTCTGTCTGTCTGTCTGTCTGTCTGTCTGTCTGTCTGTCTGTCTGTCTGTCTGTCTGTCTGTCTGTCTGTCTGTCTGTCTGTCTGTCTGTCTGTCTGTCTGTCTGTCTGTCTGTCTGTCTGTCTTCTCGTCTGTCTGTCTGTCTGTCTGTCTGTCTGTCTGTCTGTCTGTCTGTCTGTCTGTCTGTCTGTCTGTCTGATCTGTCTGTCTTCTGTCTGTCTGTCTGTCTGTCTGTCTGTCTGTCTGTCTGTCTGTCTGTCTGTCTGTCTGTCTGTCTGTCTGTCTGTCTGTCTGTCTGTCTGTCTGTCTGTCTGTCTGTCTGTCTGTCTGTCTGTCTGTCTGTCTGTCTGTCTGTCTGTCTGTCTGTCTGTCTGTCTGTCTGTCTGTCTGTCTGTCTGTCTGTCTGTCTGTCTGTCTGTCTGTCTGTCTGTCTGTCTGTCTGTCTGTCTGTCTGTCTGTCTGTCTGTCTGTCTGTCTGTCTGTCTGTCTGTCTGTCTGTCTGTCTGTCTGTCTGTCTGTCTGTCTGTCTGTCTGTCTGTCTGTCTGTCTGTCTGTCTGTCTGTCTGTCTGTCTGTCTGTCTGTCTGTCTGTCTGTCTGTCTGTCTGTCTGTCTGTCTGTCTGTCTGTCTGTCTGTCTGTCTGTCTGTCTGTCTGTCTGTCTGTCTGTCTGTCTGTCTGTCTGTCTGTCTGTCTGTCTGTCTGTCTGTCTGTCTGTCTGTCTGTCTGTCTGTCTGTCTGTCTGTCTGTCTGTCTGTCTGTCTGTCTGTCTGTCTGTCTGTCTGTCTGTCTGTCTGTCTGTCTGTCTGTCTGTCAATGAACATTAGTTATCGTTCTACCCCCAAAACACTTTCAAAAGTAGTTGTCACGACAGTAATTTTCACCAATCTCAGTCGATCTAATTTACACGTCCACCTATAGATACATATAAGCCACTTAACATACGGATCCAGAATGCAACCAGGATCTAATAACCAGACGACGATCGACGCGTTAATCCTTCATCAAACGCGACCGCATTCCAACCCGGAATCACCTCGTTCTATCAGACTTACCTCGTTTCTCGCTGTCACGTCGCCTATCTCTGGGTCATCGCAATACGAGAAGGAAAAAATGTTGTTTACCTTACCTAGAAGACAAGATACGATTAGATAGGGCAGATACCGGGTTTGACATATCCAGGTAGTAATCTGGAGCTGATCATCTAGATAACAATATCAGATCGTTCTCACACACAGTCGCTCTCTGACAACAATAGCACGACGTTCGCTGTAACTGTCCTAGAACCTAGAATCAACCGGGTTTGAGCTTCTCATGGCCTCAACTCTACCTCACAGATGACGAGAACCGGCTTCACCTGTTACCTGTCCCGATGAGAACAACTTACAGGTTAATACGTCGGTATAGCCCGAGTAGATTGGTCGTAGTTCGGGTCGGATCAGGTACGGATCATTGTAGGCTGGTTAATGTCGAGAGACGCGGATCGTTCATGATTTTTAATCTATTTCAGTATTTGTAGCAAAAATCCGATTGTTATGTTATTATGATATAGACACAAATGATGTACACTATATATAAACAATAAGTGATAGTCGTGTACGAGTTTGGTCACACCCTCCTACCATCCAGGTTCATATATATCGGCCGTGGCGTTGGCTGATGGATGTTTCACCTTTCGCTTCGCTTCTCGCTGTGGACCTTATTATACGGATCTCACATGGATCGGCGATCGGCGAACGATACCTTGTACTCTTGGAGAGATGGGATGTTAGAACGGAGACTACGCATTTAACGTGAATAAGATAGATAGGTTATGCTGAATGGTGTCTTTGAAAACGGGAGACCACACACACACACACACACACACACACACACACACACACACACACAACACACAACATACACACACACAATGTCATACACATTCAGAGAGAGAGAGAGAGAGAGAGTATATAGACCGGTTAATTAGAAAACCCAGCCATTTATCCAAATACATCTTTGTGACGTCGAGGCGATGAATAACCGCACCCGATGACCTCAGCTATTATCTTATAGCAACATAGTAGCTACTGTATAGTAAGTAATTGGCCGATTTACAGTTAGAAGTGTAACCGTCGTAGAATATGGCTAAATGTCGACGACAGAAAGAAGCAGATTTTACCATATTATCGGGAACACTTGTGAGTATTTTACACGCAGATCACCACATCGTTCCCCACTTGACCCCGTGAAGTGTGTGTGCCAGTTATTGTAGGAGTAAAGTTACCTAAACAAAGATAAATATTGATATTTCTCTCCTAATCAAATGGTCGTCGTCATGTGACTAATATATCAACCAGAATGCAATAGGAGACATTTATGGTCCTTTTCGGAGTTTTTGTCGTATCTTTGCCATAAATAGACAAATCTTTTGTAATGTTAAAATAATGCCAGCGTCCTCTCATGTTATTGAAGGTTTCTAGGATTCTACTACTACTATTAGTACTACTATTACGACAAAAATAACATCAACAACTACCACGACTACTACTTCTACTATACTACTATTACGACTACTACTATTACTACTATTATTCCGCCTCCGTGGTCTAACTGGTAGCGTGTTGGAGCACAGATTACTATCACCTGAGTTCGAATCTCGGCGTGGGCATATCTGAAGGGTGTTTCATCTTTGACTTCGCTTCATTACCTTTGGAGGTCGGTCGGCCCATTTAGCCCACTTTGTGCACAAAGTGGCCGTAAAACATCAATCAGCATCATCGCATACTATTACTACTACCATACTACTACAACTACCCTCAAAGCTGTTGTTATTGTTGTCGTTGTGGTTACTGACTCAGTAACAACAATAACAGGTATGATATAGGGAAGAGTTATATATAACAACAACATCAGTAATACTGATGTTATTGTTATTGTCTTCATGTCAATGTAACAGTCTATGTTGTTCTTATTATTACTGTTGTTGTTGTTATTGTCTTGGTGTCCGTGTTACGTCCTATGTTGTTATTGTTGTTGTTGTTGTTTTATCAGCTTTGGTTATTGAATCATATTTTGACTTTTATCATATTTACTATATTTCAATTTATAGAGTGTCCCGTATTTAACGTGTAGAACGTTTATTAGTCATTTTAATATTATTTATTGGTTGATGACTTTGAGGTGTCATCATTTCTCATCTCGTCAGGGAGTATCCGACATACACCAGGTTGGCCAAACGGCTCCACCTCCACCACCCCCCAAATTCCAAACTTCTCACGGCAGCAATGCGATTGGAATCCGAGGCCTCCGTATATATGTCTGCCAACTATACCAAGTCACCATTCACCATATTGTCAGTACGATCATATTCAACATATAGAACCACGAGACGGTATAATGGTTCTCCTCCAGACATACCCAAATATCAATTGTTTAGCTATACCCGTAACCTCATACAACTCCCCCCCCCCCCCCGTCTTGACTAGCTGATGAGTTAGCTGTCATTTCAACAAATGACGTCTCAGTATCATTGTTATTGTCAAATAACTGTACTTTATTCTCCCCGTATCTGACCTTATGTCCGTAGGGTTTATAGATGGTAATTATTAGGGTAGGGTTTGGTTTTTTTGGTGGTCATACATCAATGACTTTATGTGGTGAAGACTAAACACCGGGGTTAATATTAGCTTTTTGTTCGTAATTCGATTTAAGAGCTATATGAGAGATCTTTTTGTACAATGGTAGGACACATCGAATAACGAGTTCATGATGATCTAAAAACTTATGGATAATTGATTCTTTTAGTATAAACTCTCTCATAATTACATTTAGATACTGTAGTGCAGTAAACCATAAACTGTGAATATCAAATTTGGTTGATTCATCAATGTGTGCATGCGTGCGTGTGTGTGTGTGCGTGCGTGCGGGCCCAACAATAGGATGTTGTCACCCTATTATTTATCTAAAGTTTAAAAGTGGGTGTATTGATTGACATATCCTGTGTCCGGACACATGTCACAAATATGTATTAATCTCGCAATTTGATGACTAATAAATCTTTGCGTCGACTCATCTAAATAATGTCGATAAAGTCAATTTGTTTCTCTCCACGACACCCCATAAGTCGACATATCAACCTTGACATATCAACCTCAACAAATAGCCATTTGTCATAATACCTCTTGTTTAACTCGTATACATTTAGGTTTATTTTTGTCATAATTGATTTTGGTTTCTGCCAGCTCCACTTTTTTTGGACAGACATGTTCACTTTTGTTTTATAGTTTAAACATCACTGACATGTTGTTATGTAAACCTGACTGACATGTCGTTATGTGAATACGAATCTCTAAAATATTGTTATGTAAACATGACACATTAAGTAAGCCCACATGACTGACATGTTGTTATGTAGACATGACTGACATGTTGTTATGTAAACATGACTGACATGTTGTTACACTAACATGAATAACCCGTGTCGCGTAAACTTTTGACTGACAGGTTGATGTGTAGGCTAAACCTGACTGACGTGTTTTGCAAACCTGATTGACACGTTGTCATGTAAGCACGATTAAAATGTTCATAAGTAAACATCATGCACGTGTTATGTAAACACACTGTTCAGCTAGTCGTTTACCTTAACTTTGTCACAATTAACAGATTAAAGCCAATAATAATCTTATAATTAAGGATTAACTAAGTCTAAATCCCACCAGATCCCTACTCTCTTTAGGGCATACACACAACTCTCTCCCCTCTCTCTCTCTCTCTCTCTCTCTCTTTCTGTGTGTGTGTGTGTGATGTACGAGCGTGTGTGTACGTTTACACGTGAGTGGTTTTCATTACTATTTTGCTCTTTTGGGTTGGCTATATCTAGACTGAGACCACCTCTAGACCGAGGCCACCTCTTGACTAAGACCGCATGGAGATCACCAACCAGTCATTTGTTGTGGTATTTATCAGAACCATTATGTAATCGCCGTAAACTTGTTTTGGTGTCACATTCTGCAACAAAAGGCTATTCTACTTTAACCAAAACGAGTGAGAACACGTCAGGATAATATTATCTCGAGAGACTTCACCTCTCCACATGACAACTGCATGTCACATGGTGGAATGTGTTATTTTCAGTTTATAGCATTTGTCAACATAGCATATATTGATAGATTGTGCACAACTAATTGAGATAGGGTTAAACTTGTACCAATAACTCGGAGAAGATTGTACTTATAACTGTTAGACAATCACCACAAATCTACCAATAAAATATAAACGGATAGTAATGGGTATTTCTGTATTGAAAAGGACCTAAATATGAATGACAATGATAATTGAGTTTATATTCAATTTGCACATGCACGCACACGCACGCACATATACAAATGTAGTATACAAACTGTTGTCTGTTATAAGTAGAAAATGTAATATATATATATATATATATATATATATATATATATATATATATTGTGTGTGAGAGAGTGAGTGACAGAGAGAGAGAGAGAGAGAGAGAGAGAGCGACAGCACACTGGTACAAAAAGCATGAATACAACACCTGGACGATTCATTAGTAGACTCAAATCAGATAGGACACTTTTCTTGCTAAGATGTGTAGCCGGTTTATAATTTCTTCATTATTATATTTCGATTTGTGAATTGTGATAAGAGTTATTTAGATGTTTATTCCCCTTCGTGTTTATATTACTATTAGCGTGTAGGTGCGTGTATGTGTACACGGCAACCGTACTATACACGTACTTAAGTGGGTACTAAAAATGGTTAAATATATGCATTAGTACGTGTGTTTCAGTATATTAACACCACATCACATTGTTCAGTTAGTTCAAAGTCCTTATTGCCTTTTGCACTGCAGATGAAGACAGACACTCCCGGCTTGTCGACACCGAGTGGTGTAAACATATTTACAACGAGACACTTACCACAACAAACTCTAACAGTATAACAGTACTGCTTTTGTCTTAATCTATGCAGACATATTAGCGTATGGACGAGCCTGTTTTAGCTCACTCTATATTCCGTTCTCGTTTTCTCCGATCCATCCGGAATACTAATATCGTCCGAAACGTTGTTCGTCATTTACATAGATCAGACGCGTTCATTTATTTCGAAGTTGGGTGCTTGTCGACGACGAAATGAACTCTTCGAAGTTTTATTTCGGGGTTTGACTGTTTTCCGCAAATAGAACAACAGCCGCTCCACCCCGACATCCGACAGCTAATGTGACGCGGTGGGAGGGCTCTCTGGGTATTAAAGACGAATAAAAGTTATCAGCTATAAATTATAAAGGTATTCTTTGTTTCGCTGTTTTGAGAAGATATTTTTCAGTTGTTAAATAATACCGCCTCAAGTAGATAGACATGTCTTTGGTATTGCGTAGAAAGGCAATGATTATTGAGGCATTGTTGTCAGAGTATTCAGTCGGAACTGAGATAAGAAAACGAGAGTTCACCGGCTTTTGTTTAAGATATAGTTTATGAGCTTGAGTCATTGAGTAAACAAAAGCAAAGCAACAATGGTATAGTTAGAACGAACACACACACACACACACACACACACACACACACACACACACACACGGACGGACGGACGGACGGACGGACACACACAAATACACTCTCTCACGCACCGATACTTCCACACAAATACAAACACCTCCACACACACACCTCCACACACGCGCGCGCGCGCGAGCGCATGGATGACTCCAGTTCCAGCGATCTAAATTCGGGATTTAGATGATAATAATCTGCTGAATGAGCAGTGATCACCTAGTCGTTACCTCCCTACTTTGATACGGGGGCGGAGATCCTGGGCTTGGAGATACGCCTCCTTCACAAACCGTGGACGGGCACGCGTGAAGCATTATACCAAACATAAACCTGAAGTAAGATAGACAATTACCACGAAGGTGATTCTATCCTGTGGTTTACCTGATATTGAGTCGGTAAATCAGTGAGCTTGGTTTTTCCAACATATCCGTACCAAAAGCTCAAATAACATACCAACTTGGTTGCTGCTAATTACGACGTGGAGAGGGGACGCAGTTGGACCAATTATAAACCCAGAACCTACAGGAGATAGATGGGACATACATTAAGCCAAGTTTGCTCCAACAGCGAAATCTAGTTTTTACTTTTCAAACAGTTTTAACGCGAAGAGTTCTATATTTGACATTTCTAACAGAAAGTTCTTTTATTTGAGATAAATGTTCATATATGTCTAATTTATTGTTATTATTTACATCTGATGCTATAGAAGAAAAAAATCGATCAACAGACTGATTAACAGATGTTTAGTCCATCGTGTACCCAGTATTACTAACACGTGTTAATGTTGTTAAACGGCGATAGACAACAATTACTAAACACTTCATGCTCTAAGGATTACGAAGAATGTAAAGTGTAATTGTTAAAAGGATTACAAGGTTAATGACAGTTTGGTGAAGAACGAAGCACTTTGTGTGACTTGAACCAACGTAACTCTAGAACAGAAACGATATACGTTTGGTGTCAAACGCCTTCTTGTGTCACGAATCGATAAATAACTAAAGCAAAGTTTTTATTTGAAATTGTTCCGTCATACAATTGTTACTTAGTTACCGACTTGTACTGTGGTGATTCGTGTAAGATTCGTTTGTTTGTTTATTTGTTTGTTTGTTGTCATTTGTCTGTATAATAATATTAATCATCATCATCATCATCATAAAAACATTTACTAAGTATTATCCGCCATGAGGTCAAATAGCCATTATAGGTATAACATCACTATTTTTATCGCCTGTATATAAATATTCAAATATCACCTGATCCAGTTTTATACGATCCTGATAGACATAATTAGACCGAGTTTTCGATCCGATATTTGGCGGCGCCTCCATGGCCTAACTGGTAGCGCGGTTGGTCATAGATCTATACCACTTGGGTACAAACCCCGGCCGGGCTGTGTCAGAAGGTTGTTTCGTCTTTCACTTGACCTCATTACCATTGGAGGTCGCTCGGCCCATTTAGCCTATACCTTGTGCACAAAAGTGGCCGTAAAGCAGCAGTATTTACACATTTATTTCTATCTGATATTAGCGATCGTAACTTTTTCTGTTTTCTTTTTTATTCCAGAACTGTGATAATGTTGTGCGGATGTTCCAAAGAGAAGAAGCCGCCGCGAGGATCTCCAGAAGAAACGGATCATTCCGGATATGGCCTGCTTCCCGAAGTCCAAGAATACAACGGCGTCGAGGTGTCGGACAGTTGGTGTCCCGTACTGACGTGTGACAATCCGACGTATCCGAACAGTTCTTATCCGATGCCGAGACACAATCTTGGTTTTGATTCCGGAATAGATACAGGTCAGCTGTAGAATTAGTTAATCAAAATAGGATGTTTTCCGTCTCTATTTCTCACTAAAATAGGATGTTGTTGTCTCTATATCAGTGAACATCTTCAGGCGATTGTAAGCAAAAACAATACATTAAGGTATATATTACACGAACTCCGCTCAATGTTCCGACATTCTAATATATCGACATTGTGGCCTAGCTAGTCCGCTTCATAAATATATATCTATAATACAGTCGATGTTTTTGTTTAAAGACACAGCTTTCGATCGCCTTGTTCTCTGACCTTGGATACATATTTGTACTGGATTAGGTTTGACCTCTTTTTATTGGCTGCTGTTCGAGGTGACTGACTGACTGACTGACTGACTGACTGACTGACTGACTGACTGACTGACTGACTGACTGACTGACTGACTGACTGACTGACTGACTGACTGACTGACTGACTGACTGACTGACTGACTGACTGACTGACTGACTGACTGACTGACTGACTGACGACTGACGACTGACTGACTGACTGACTGACTGACCGACGACGACGACTGACCGACTCGACTGACCGACCCGACCGACTGACTGACCGACTGACCGACCTGACTGACCGACCGACTGACCGACTGACCTGACCGACTGACTGGACTGACCGACTGACTGACTGACTGACTGACCTGACCGACCCGACTGACCGACTGACCTGACTGACCGACTGACCGACCGACCGACCGACCGACTGACTGACTGACCGACTGACTGACTGCGAAATGACCTGACGACCGACCGACCGACCGACGACGACCGACTGACCGACTGACCGACCGACGACTGACCGACTGACCGACTGACCGACCGACTGACCGACGACCGACTGACCGACTGACCGACTGACCATGACGACGACCTGACCGACCGACCGACTGACCGACCGACTGACTGACCGACCGACTGACCGACCGACCGACCGACCGACCGACTGACCGACACCGACCGACTGACCGACGACTGACCGACTGACCGACCGACCGACCGACCGACCGACGACCGACTGACCGACGACCGACTGACCGACGAACTGACCACCGACCGACCCGACCGACTGACCGACCGACGACCGACAGACTGACGACGACCCGACGACCGACCGACCGACCGACCGACCGACTGACCGACCGACTGACCGACCGACTGACCGACCGACGACCGACCCGACGACTGACCGACCGACTGACCGACCGACCGACTGACTGACCGACTGACTGACGACTGACTGACTGACTGACTGACTGACTGACTGACTGACTGACTGACTGACTGACTGACTGACTGACTGACTGACTGACTGACTGACTGACTGACTGACTGACTGACTGACTGACTGACTGACTGACTGACTGACTCGACTGACTGACTGACTGACTGACTGACTGACTGACTGACTGACTGACTCATGACTGACTGACTGACTGACTCACTCGACTCACTCACTCACTCACTCACTCACCACTCACTCACTCACTCACTCACTCACTCACTCACTCATATTGGAACAGATGTACATACCAGAGATACATCTTACTTTTAACTAATAAATATCTATCAGAACTGGGACATTGAGATATACTCTTACACCTAGGTTACCTTCCTACAGAATGTTGTAGGCCCCAGTTAGAAAACTATCTGACAGTGTCGTATGTCAGTGTCGTATGTCAGTGTCAGCGTCAGACGCTCTTTACCTACATACATGTCTACCCCCTTATCTTTATTTATTTTATATTTACCATTATATCATTTGTACTAATATATATATATATATATATATATATATATATATATATTAGAAACATCACGAAACCGTGAACTCGCACACGCACACTCACACTCTCTCTATCACCCACACTCATATACACACCTACCAGTTTGGGGTTGACAGAACCCTATATTATCGACGCTAAAAAAACATCGACCTCAACATCAAACTACGCCATTAGCCGACTGACACTGACACGTCATCAATAAATCATGCGACGTTACAAAAATAAATTGACAGTTCGTTGTCCAGTAACAGATGGTATGGTAAGTGAGGGGTGTCACATCCTCATTATAACATCTGATAAACACTGTTGTGATGGTGATTAGATCTCGCCAAGAAATCTGATACGGTCATTTTATCTATGGACGCCGCGTCGGATAACACTTCGTCGGGAGATCGTTCTGGTTTCTAGTTCGTTGAGTTTCTATCTCTCCCTAAATTATGTTGACAACTTTTGCGCGAATGTTTATTGCGATAAAACAATATTTAAGCGCGGATAATAAATTGTTTGCTGACATGTTTATTTTTCAAGGAAAGGGGAAGTATTTCTTCCTCCTGGAACAAATCATACGTCTCTGGGTTGGTTGAGGATAGAGAATCATATAATAAAATACGTGCTTTTCCACTCTTCTGTATAGGCTCCAAGAGTTCCCCCCTCCCGATATTATATTTATCTTAATCATAATATGTTGTATAATTCTATATTCATAAGTTCATAACCCGTTCTATTGTGCTATACAGGTTTTGTTCTATTCGATCCATTCTATCACCGACACAGTTTGCTGTGCTAGATTCAAAGTAAACTTCACAAGACGTTGTCCCGTGTCACTCTAAGAATAGACGTCTTCAAACGTGTCATCTCGTAACGGCCTCCAACGTATAGTCGTCATGGTAACAAACTACTCGCACATACCATCAGCAATTGGTTCGTCATCGAGAATTAGGCAATTAATTGCACTCCGCCCGGCTACCGACAGTTGGCAGTCTATAGCGAAGTAACTCGTTGACCAAATGTCCCGACGTCCTCCTTCTCCCCACTCTGCCAGTGGCTTCTAGTTTAAAATAAATGAGTGTTTCGGCACCTTAAAGGATTTACAAGATGTCTAATTAGTACATCAAAACAGTCGGTGACATGTTTCTTTGACATGAAGCCTCCTGCCCATTCCTGGCAGGAGCCGAATAGTTCAAAGCACGCCGAGCCGCTGCTGTACGGAGAAGATACTTCAGTAGTTGGCCAAGACGACCACGACCACAGATGGCTATATTGTGTCTCTCGTTGACGATAACGACGGAGAAGAACCCCGGATAAACTAAATAAACGAGATCTCTACAAGTTGGTTGGGTGTAGCCCGGGCCATTGTCTTCGCGGGCACACATCTGTCTTTGGTCAAGCCATTCTCTTGGCCCGGGGTAGCGTCGGTCGGGTGGTGGGATGCGACAGGGTGGCGTGGGTCTGATGGAGCTTGGTCAGCAAATCCCCCCCTCCCCTCATCATCATGATACCAATGAGTATTCTATTCAGCGGCTAATAAACTACTTCAGAAGGCTGAAATTTGGCCGTGAAAGGTCGTAATTTCATGCTATTTATAACGAGGGTCGGCGCTGTTCGGCTGTTAGACTAGTTTGGAGAGCCGAGCCCGAGGAGGCATAGGCCTACTTAGCGCGATTGGTTTGGGCGGCCCTCGGGGCACAAGACCGCCGAGTCTTATCCGCGACCCGAGGCCTCTTCGCAATTGTAATTGTATGACACGGGTCAAGGCAGATGAAATTGAGCCATTGTGTAGGAGAGCACGGCTGATTAAAGTTTCATATCATTTTGAAATTTGATCTGTTTAATTTGTTATCGTTGCGCAAAGGTTCAGTGGGATAGGAGAGAGAATCACTTTGTAGGTTCGGTCGGCTGTCACCGTCTGTCTATGTATACCCGATGCTCTTTTGGGTTGGGATTTGGCATCTTCGACACGGGCTTAAGATAATAGTCCGCGCGTGTCCGTGATTGATGGATATGTAATATATCTGGAATCAAAGAATATCCCGACAACCGATAGGTGTGCGCCGTAACTTTCGCCTTCATACCTTGTCGTTTTGGAGTGAAAAAATAAATATTCGCCGAGTTTTATGTTTACTGTCCTTGGTCAGGTTTTTCGGGGCAGCTGGGTGGGCTCTCGAGGATATAACCATTTTACTGGTGAAGTTCACTTTTCTTGTCCGACTGTTGAAACATTAGATATTGTTTTTCGTTGTCTGTTAGATGGACGAACACATGGTGAAACGACTATTCTTGAATTTGTTAATTATTGCCTTCTTACATACCCAAACCCGCATTAGTACTCTCACGCACATACACATACGTGCGCTTTACTGGCCGTAGTCAGCAATTATCGCATTTTTGAACTAAGCTTTCTGATCTACATAACTTAATCCTATAATAAGTATCTCATCCCACGCGTGCGCCGCTACCGTCGCCATCCTCGACGCTGATTGGTCAACAGAAGTTCAAACGTTTGTCTTAACCACTGACCTATATAGGTCAGTGGTCTTAACACACTGACCACTTCTGCGTGTTAAGATCTCGCTAATGAAGTGTGCGAAGCAGACAGGGTCCGGGGTATTACAGGCGCCTCGGCTAACGCGTGGATCGGTCTGAAGTGGGCAAAGAATTCTCTCTTGATATCGAACCAACAATGGTCCGACTTACATAATATGTGATAAACGAGAATGATCGTCTGCACTGCACGTGTCCATGCTGTCACATCATATCGTCTGTGTAGGGGGAGGTGTCCCATAGGTAATTATTCTTCTGCGTGTTCTGTATGCCCGAATACCTATAGGCTTAGGACGTTTTCTGGACGATATGACCCCTTTTGGGGCTCACATTTTGCCAGAGTTACACAGTAACTATGCACTATGACAGGCCAAGATAAATTAACATAAAGTATAATTACACCGACAGTAGTCTCGTCATTTCTCCCACCAACCGTCTCTCAGGGAGCACCCATAGCACAGCTGATAGAGAACTGACGTCGAGTAAACTGTTCTGTAAACGTCCAGGGAATGGCTCACCCTCTTGGCCGTGTGGTCTATTTGGTACCAGTATTGAGGTTAAACAAAGTTTCCCTCACTTCACAATCCCCCCCCCCGCTCTCTTTCCCCCTCTCTCTCTTTCTGACCAGCACCGAACCCCCCCCCCAATCTCTAGATAGAGTGGCAGATCACAATAGTAGTCTCCGGTTCAAATCTCATTAACTACTAATCGGTCATTCAGCTTCTCATCCATAAAATAACAATATGACGGTTGATTTGTTGGTTTGTTGTTGATTATATTCCTAAAGAAACAATATATTTGTGTACCTTCCGGAAAACAATTATAACGCTCTGAGCAACATGTATGGCTCAATACCTGTGAATGGCTCTTGTTAGTAAAGGGGCTATATATATATATATATATATATATATATATATATATATATATATATATATATATATATATATAATATATAAATTAATCCAGCCCGTTTTTGTTAATCAGTTTGATACGATTTGGTTTACAACTTGATGCATACAACGAGGGGTGGAGAAGGGGCTGGGTGGCATAATTCATGGTTCATTATATTGTACCATTTAGGGCTGATGATCCAGTCAAACTCTCCCCACATCCACGGAATTTATACTATTAGTGACAGCGATCTAATGCCATTCCAGAACATCGTACATGAGGTGAACAATTTGTACGGTGACTGAGGTTTATTGAGATGTTGCGCGCATTATTGCGACCGGCACCAATCGTGCAGGACCATTGGCCAATAGCGCAGCACGATCGGGGGATCCCCCCAAACGTGCACCCATCGGTCAATGGGTGCACGATTTGATAATGCTAAGATTATTGACGAATCGCTGGAATGTGATTACCAAGTATTGTAATTGATTAGCTAATGATGCTTGATCTGACCAATCACGTATGACCATGGGTTGTCGTGTATAAAGTGAGGTGAGCTCAGTCAACTTCTTTATTGTGATAATTTTACTAAATCCTGGTCTGACGAATATTTAATGTCGGTTCTATTGACCAAAGCATTTTTGTATATGTATACAATTATATATTCTCAATATACACGAGCGTCCAGCACGATGGTGCTGATCCGCGAACCGTGCGTAACAGAGCTACGTATTACATCGAGTATAAACATTTCACTAAGATAATCTGACAATTGGAACTCGAAACACAGTTATTTATTTCGCAACTCTAATTCTATTTGTCTGTTAGTAACAAAAGACTAGTTTGTTGATGGCCAAAAGGTCGAATTCCTGCACGAATCGGCCTATTATCTATTAACATCATCTTCTTTTAGTCTATTCCGTGGTCTGACTGTTTGCGAGAATGTTTGAGGTTTTGATTCAAGAGTAACAGTCGTTAAAGAAATGTGGGCACGTTATTTAAATGGGCGACAATTTTCCGTTTAACGTCCATCATTTCACTCCTGGTCATTGTGCATGGTTGGTGAGCACTATTTGTTACCATGACAACAGCACAGCCGAACCGATACCCGTTATGCAGATGTATGCAATATGCAAATATAGTCTGTTAATAGATTATGTTAATGGATTTATTACAGTAGACATAACTGCCACCTGGTAATTGCTACAGCAATAAATGTTTTAACCTTGTCATGCCGAACCTGGTCCTCGGAGACTTCAACCGTTGAGAACCAACCTCGATGGACTGTGACTCTATCAGTGAGAGTTTATCACAAATGCCCTGTAATGACGCCTCCTGGTGTTGCGTGAAATTGCATAGTGGCCCATTTACGTCGATAAATTCCAAATTCGACAAAATGGCGTAAACTTACGTGAAAGGTGTTTTCACACGTTCAAACATATACGACTTCCCTCGCCGTGACTTTCCTCTGTTGTCTTTCAGGTGCGCTGTACGGGAATTACAGCCACTTAAGATCAAAGCCGATGGCACTTGAAATAATTGCTTAATGTCCAGATTTTAATCAGTTACGCAATAACACCACAGCAGCCATTTCTACTCGAGACGACCATCAACTTTCACCAAAAAATACAGGTGGCGCCAGTTGTTTATACTGTGTTGATTATTGGTCATTTTGCTACCTGTGCCGGGTACGCCTTATAGACGCGTCTCACTCCCCCCGCCCCCTCAATCTTTGGCCCCTGAGTAAATTCTCATATCTGTGGCCTCGTGGGACAGAGCGAAGGACTTTCTTATTCACGGTCATGCTGTGATGGAGGTCGGAGGTTCGAATCCCAGACGTGGCACTATAATGGGGATGGGGGTCATCCAACACGGCAACTGGCAAGATTTTCTCCAGCGAATATATCACATATTGTAAATTTACTTAGAATTAGTTTCCCCAGTTAAGCTGTGAATTACCCATGTGGGTCTCCCTAATTTGAAGTATCCAAGCCACGTGAAATAACTGCCATTTCGGCCATTATTATATAACCCCCCCCCCCAACCCAACCGAACGATTAATCTTAGTCGGTGAAAGAAAAATCCATCTCCGATGCTTTTCTTGACTTTAATATGATGCTTCAGTTCAGTATTTGATTATCATTTCCGCTGATGATGTATTTTGTGACAGTTCTTCGTGACCTTCAACTGTAAACATGATGATCAGACTGACAGGAGAAAGGTATGCCTGAAGTCTAAGCATCATCCCCTTCATAGTCAATTCCTTGACATGGTGAAGGGGCTTGTGGGTCTCAGTGGCCCATAGAGCTATGCCAGTAGCAGGTTTGTTTTCTGTTAGGGAGAGCCAAGCTGGACTGGTCAATTGGTATAGGATACAATGATATGGACTAAAGGCGAGGCAACCGTATCAGAAACTTCGAGTTCGGAAGTCAGAGATATTGGGGCCTCACGGGGGACTTTAACAGACCATAATAACTTACATCAACAGCCATAAATGAACGAAAAGAAGAACTCTAATCATGAAATAATGTATAATTTAGTAACTTATATGGAAAACCAAAGTTATCTATTTTTCATCTCTAAATAACAAAAAATAACAGTTTCTGTCAAACTATTTAGAGCAGGGTTAAGGTTATGGGGTCAACAGACCGTAACCGGATTTAGACGTAATTACTTCATTCAATTCCTTCTTATTCTTCTTTATAACAATATAAATGTTTATGTAGTGATTATGTTATTTTTTTTTTTTTTTGGGGGGGGGAGTTGAACTAACTTCTAACTGTTGTCGTATAACACATCCCACGCGAATAGAAGGCGTGCATGCAGGTGTTATTTGCTTGTGTGTGTGTGTGTGTGTGTGTGTGTGTTTTAGCAGTGTGTGGAATAAGGCACTGGGACAGAGAATCGTGAATTCAAACTCTGGACGATTCATCAGTGCTGAGACACGCGCAATGTCTCACCAGCCGCGCACAATGTCTTCAGTACCTGCAGGTGTTTTTTGGGGGTTATCAGATAAAAACGTTTCTGGGGTAAATAGATATCGTTGATAATTGACTGTTAGCAGTTCCTCATTTTAATATGAATTTTAAATATCACCTGTCTCTCCTATATCTATATGAATCTCGGACGCCACATTTTACTATTTTAATATTCTGTAATTTTAAATTGATTCTAGTCGCCTAAATTGTTTTTCTTTTAACATCGCCATACATCCAGCTGAAGCTCTCCTATTCTCTTGATGTCAACTCATTAAGATATATGTTTATTGTCTCCGGCCGAGTCGTTGTTGTTGACAGGTGAGGCATGAAATGACCACATAAAGGCACAAAAGGTTTATATTATAAGGCAAAATGTCCTCTTATAAGTTACAAGGTGTCATAAAATCGGTGAAGCAGTCCTAATCATTTCCAGGTTGATATCTCTCACCTGAGTACTTATTTATTGGTTGACATATATGACTGACACCGGTCACCCTGTTTAACCTCATGGTTTGGTCACAGTCGACGTCAACTCAGGAGCTGTTGAACTTTTATGCAAACAGAAATTTTTTTCTCTCGATATTATCACCTTTTCATCAGATACGAAGTCCAGGTGGTCCGGGCTTGTATATTACAACATTGTCCTTAAATGTTAGACTCATTTTGATGCGAGCGCGCGTGCATACACACACACACACACACACTAAGAGAGAGAGAGAGATAATATATTTCCATAATTTTGTTCCTCATTGGCTGTAATAAAAGTGTCCCAGATAAAAAATCTGGGATACATCGCAACAGTCAAGGTCATGCAAGGACAAGTGACCCCCCCCCCGATCTTTGATTACCAAATGATTAGACAATGTAATTGGTCATTATTTGGTCCATATATTTTGAAGCTTGACAGACAGACAGACAGACAGACTAATAAGTCGGTCGGTAGAGATAGCTAGATAGAGAGAGTGAGAGAGATTGAGAGAGCAGCACATGGTTGCTTATTTCACCGACACACTTGCATACTGACGGACATGCATGCATGCGCACAGGTAGACATCTCAGTTTTCCCACTTCTCCCCCAGTTGTGTGTTTTCCGTCGGAGATGTTAAATTAGTTATCACAGTTTTCACCTGCCAGCTGGTAATTAATCCCAAACCATTACCTGTCAGCCACCTACCTGACTGATCTCATTTCTATATTAAGACTAACTCCACTCAGTGCAGGTGTATTCTAACAAGCGACCAGATAATGATCAGATGTTATCGTAAAGAGCAGCAGGCGGCATGAAAACAGCCATCTACAAGTTTTTATTATCAATAAATCTCGTCATATCGTCCCTATCATTTGAGCTTTGAAGCTCACCTGGATTTGGGGGCATCTGAAGCAGACCCCCCCCCCCCTACACGTCTATTTAGATAATAGCTTTATAGGGACAACAATGTTACGAAATTGGATTTCAGAAACATCTGTATATTACGGAGAAAGTGGAGGTTCGTTTTGAAGTCGTGACTGTTGACACTGTTGTTTGTTTGTGGAATTTTGGCAATTACCACGTCTTGGTATTGATCGTATTTTTTGTCTCCATTTATTCTTGATTTCTTATAAGTAATTCATTTCTCTTCGTGACATGGCTGAGCCGAGACGTCACCGACGTATGTCTTCTATAATTGTTTTAAACGTTCTCCATTATCCAGGTTCCTCCCCGGATTCCGGACACAGCCAGAGCCAGAGACAGCCGCTGAAGATTTTAGATCCTTATGGATCAACGCCTCGGTTGGAGATCAGCGAACGCGGTTCTACGATGGATCTATCCAAGAAGTCGGCAAGACTTTATCAAAACTACAAAGGTGAGAAATACATTGTGATGGGTAGGCTGAGTTGATTTGAGTCATTTAGTGAAGGAGTCGGTCACATCTGGAATATATGGCTGAGAAATATCGCACGAAAAGCGTAATCTGGATCTAATAGTTAAAGCTACTAAAAGTAACAACTTGTGAATAATGTTCTCCGTTTATGTACTTAGATATAATTTGCTATAAATGTATTATCTCTCTCTCTCTCTCTCTCTCTCTCTCTCTCTCTCTCTCTCTCTCTCTCTCTCTCTCTCTCTCTCTCTCTCTCTCTCTCTCTCTATATATATATATATATATATATTATAATTTTTTTTCAGGTCAAATAAAGCTTTCCGTATACCTGAATAGCGGCCTAGTTACATTACATGGTATGGATGATAAATTATTGCACTTTGATTTTCATCTTATTTGTGTGTTTTGACATTTAAAGAATCTTGTTTAATATGTTACTGTACACGTTTTCGTGCATACTGACCCTTTTTATAAATGAGACAAATGCGTGACCAGCTGGGCAAACAAACAAACAAACAAACAAACAAACAAACAAACAAACAGCCAAGCAATGTGACATTTATACGCAAAATTTAAACAAAATTGTACACTTGATGAGATTCAATCTTCGCTCTGATCCTTTTACTTTAATATTAATATGTTTTCAGTCCGTCAAGCTAAACATCTGTCATCAAAATGGTCAGCAACTCCATGTCCCTACGTCAAGGTATACAATAACATATTTTGGCTGATTTATGTCCAGAATCTTTTCCATCTATTCGTATATGTGTGTGTGTGTTGTTTGTTTGTTTGTTTGTGTGTTGTGTGTGTGCGTGTGTGTCAGACCATGTTTTTAATCTAATTTTTGTTTCAATTAATGTCAATTACAAGAAGTTAGACTTGATCATATTCATACAGTGTTGATGACGATGATTATTTCTCACCAGGTGTCGCTTTATCCTGCTAACGCTCATAAAACCCGCTGTAAGACGAGCACTTACTTGGACACAACAAGACCACAGTTTGATGAGAAATTCTCGTTGTGAGTAGATACACAGATGCTACACTGACTAGATACTATAATATTATATAAAATTTGGGGTAGGATCTCTCTCCCCCCCTCTCTGTGTGTGTGTGTGTTTGTGTGTATTTGTTTGCACATGTGCATCCATTCGCTGACAATACCCGTTAGTAACAAGTTGATTCATATTTTTCAGTGAAATTGGCGAAGAAGACTTTAATCGACGTTTGTTGGTCTCGGTGTGGAGCAAAGATCCTAATAACAAGTAAGTTACTAAATACCATCAAAATATTATTATTATTATTATACAACCGAGTCTAGTATAAGCAGCGCATACATGTGTCTGTGCTATAATGTTTTTACTAGAAATGCGCTACTATCCACATGGCTTGTAACAGTTATTAAATCTATAGTGTTTTTTCTCTCTCCAGTCATAGTGAGCTATTGGGCTGTATGTCATTCGGAATTAATAACATCATCAGAGGTAGAACAGTAAGTACAATTCTTTGCATATAAAACATTTTATAATGTATAAACTTAACTTTCAGCATAATCTATTACTGTAATCAGCAATCCCCCCCATATATATATATATATATATATATATATATATATATATATATATATAATATGTGCGTGTGCGTGCGTGCGTGCGTGCGTGTGTGAACAAATGTATGTTTCCGTTTTGATATAACCGTATTCACATATTATATTTTCAGACCGTCCACGGTTGGTATTTTTTGTTGTCAGAGAGTGTTGGTCGACACAAACATCTACAGGCACATAACAAACGCCACCTGGTGGTAGACACCGACGATTGGCATTGCTATCAATCAGAGACGACTTCAGTATCAGAGTTCTCGCTGGGTCCCCATCAGGATATACCGCCTGATAGTTCTGTGGTGAGTTTGTTTATATTGACAGTGTTATGTTCTTAACAGTCAGTGGAGGGGGGGAGTTACCTGTGGGAAATGTGACGTTTTTTATCCGTGTGTGAAAAGGCACCGGCCTGAATACTTTTTATTAATAGAACGTTCTTTCATCAGGGTCTGTATCCAGATAAGCACATTTATGTGTGTATGTTTTTATGTATGTGTGTGTATAGGCATATATATATATATATATATATATATATATATATATATATATATATATATGTTTGTTTGTTTGGGATGAGAGTTGGTGTTGTTTTCAAGCACGCGCGCACACACACACACACACACACACACACACACACACACACACACACACACACACACACACATATATATATATATATCATGTTAAATTTTCAGTTACATATGTGTCAGGGGCGACAAGGATATGGCTTCACTTTAACTGGAGGTTGTCCATCTCATGTGTTCACTATTGATCCCGGTAAGTTTTGGAACTTATTATTTTATTTACTATTATTGTTTAGCCATTATTAATACCTAGAAGACTACCTGAGATATGATGTTGATAGTTTGTACACGATTGTGTGTTCGTTTGTTCGTTTTTTAGAATCTCCAGCTGACTCAGCTGGGATGAGAGTTGGTGATGCCGTACTGTCAATCAATGGACAAGACGTTTCCAGAGCCACAGCTGATACCGTGGCTAGGATAGTCAGGTAGAGATGACGGGATGAGCACATCAAAATTGATCTATTTTCAGTATATGTAAATTATTGGACACATTTTGGATATGTGATGTTTGGCGCCAGATCCTGATGTAGAATGCGTTTTTACATTTTGAAATCTTTCCTTTTTTCTATTCAGATTTCACGAGGTGGTCGCCATTGAGGTCCAGTCACCCATCATACCCACGCTATCTCCCGTTATGCCTCCTTGGCTGAGCGATATGTCCAAGGGCAGACTTCCACGAGCCAGGGCTCTTCCTATCTGTGATTCGCAAATACTAAAACCATTAACCGAGCTAGATTTGCCAGGCGCCAACAACTCGTCCAACAGTCACACAGGAATACGGCATTCGTGAGGCGATCCCCGGCTTCTTCCCATCTCGTTATATCGCCTCCTGATGACCATCGTGCTGCCTACTGGCAGTCGTATTTTAACCCGTTCGTTGACGTCAGCTGATCGGGTCACGTGATCGTGAACTCTGAGCCCTAGTTGTGTTAAGATGTGGTGCTAGATGTTATTGTTGCTGTTGTTATTTATTTGTCAGTGATGTTGTTCTGGATTATGTAGGTCAGTAAATATTTATGATGCATGACTGTTATTGTGTTTTGTGTCACGCGGACCTTGACGACTGAATTTTACGTTTTATTTACGCCCTTTCAAATTTCGACATTTTACTGGAAGTGGTATGCTGAAACCGGCAGTGAAATATCGCGTTGCGTTGCGAATGCACTTTTATGGTACATCTCGTAGTTCACTGCAGATGTTCAGGTCGAATTATCTGCTTCACCTGTCTGTGGGATATTATATATATTCATCAATAAAATAATTCAGCACGAGGAATTCATTTTCTTTGGCATACGACTCACCAGTTGTCATGTATATTACATACGATAAACTTATCATTAAATCAATAAATCAATCACCGCGTATACCTGTTTATAATTTTGTTAGAGAAACCATTTTATCATTTATGCTATGATGGATTGTTTTATCTAATAAATATTGATAACAACAAACTGCTATTTCTTGTGAGTGTCATGTGAAGTTTTCTACTTGTTGTATATGTGAGATATGGAACATGTTATAATGTATTCTCTCTCTCTATCTCTCTCTCTCTCTCTCTCTCTCTCTATATATATATATATATATATATATATATGTGTGTGTGTGTGTGTGTGTATGTGTGTGTGTTTGTGTGTATCAGTCCATGCTTGTATGTACATAAAACAATTATCCCAGATGAACTCGGCAATAGCGAAAACAGATATTGTATTCAGCTCAAAGAGATCGATTATTTATATGAATTTCGACAGCAAAAACAAAAACAAAACAAAAAAACATTTCAAGTATATTACCAGTAGCTGGCGGTAATAATGTCGTTCTAGAGTAATCATAAATATAGTGTCTTTACTGAAAAATGTTATAATTAATTTCCCGAAAAAGCAGCATTGAGTGTGATAATCTTAGATTTAAAAGAGAAACTGGCACTTCTAGTCTTCCAAGACAACATGTTCCACAGAGTTGGTCTCTGTATACTAAATACGGTCTGGACTTTTGATATATAATATCAGATGCAATTAAAAACGTCATCACTACTGATATATGTGGTATATTATAAAGGGGGTTTGTGATTCCAGGGGGATATGTGATTTCCTGGGAAATCGCAAACCCCCATGCCCATATATGGGTTTGCGATTTTCTAGGAAATGACGAGTGGGTGTTTGTGATTTACAGGGTTTGTGATTTCCTGCTACACTGGCTCCGACTTATGTGCCTAGAGTTTTGAAAGATTATATTTGTTTTAAACCCTGGGGTGTGGAATTCCAGGGGTTTTTTGTAATTAACTGCTACACCGGAATAAAATGGACCCTAGGAGGATATTCCCATCGTCATTGAATTAGTAACTAGACAGATTGCTATCAGTCATCGGTGAAATATAAATGTTCTGCAAGATATTGAAAGATGAACTATGTTTTGAAAGATCACTGATTGATAGTGTTGAAAGATCAACTATGTTTTGGATGATCACTGATTGGTTAAGTGTTGAAAGATCAACTATGTTTTGAAAGATCACTGATTGATAAAGTATTGAAAGATTAACTATATTTTGAATGATCACTGATTAATAAAGTGTTGAAAAATCAACTATGTTTTGAAAGATCACTGACTGATTAAGTATTGAAATATCAACTATTTTCGAAAGATCACTGATTGATAAAGTGTTGAAAGATCAACTATGTTTTGAAAGTTCACTGATTAATAAAGTATTGAAAGATCAACTACGTTTTGAAAGATAACTGATTGGTTAAGTATTGAAAGATCAACTATGCTTTGAAAGATAACTGATTGATAAAGTATTGAAAGATAAACTATGTTTTGAAAGATCACTGATTGATTAAGTATTGAAAGATCAACTAATTATTGAACTATAGGTTAGTATATATATATATATACCAATTAGGTATGGAAAGGGGCTCTTAGATAGTCAGGCATCAAAATATAATGAAGCATCTATATTGAGTTTATGTTTATATTATGATTCTGAGATAGATATATTGAGTATCAGACCATGTGGACTGTTGACACATAATATTAGATTGGTGGCTGAGCATATTAGACTGTTGGATATGTAAATAAATAATTTGTTTATAATTTGTCGTTTATTTCTTTAACAGTCTGAACTAGGAATCTTTAAACAGTCAGCAACCATTAAATTACAAACAATCTCTGATGATTATAATTGTTCGTTTTAGAGCTCTACCTTGAACGTTATTATCCCTCTCTTCTCCGAATGATATAAGACTTGTTGTTGCTACTTGCTGTGAGAACTGTTTCTCCGAACGTTGTCAAGGAGTTCCGGATTTACGGCTGAGTGGAAACGACTATTGTTAGCAACAACGCTCAGTAAAGTTTCGTTGTTCGACAAATGTAAATGTGAATGTTGCTGTTTTACGGCCACTTTTGTGCACAAGGTAGGCTAAATCAACCGAGCGACCTCCAAAGGTAACGAGACGAAGTGAAGGATGAAACACCCTACTGACATAGGCCGGTCGGGTTTTGAACCGAGGCGTTATAGATCTGTGGCCAATCGCGCTACCAGTTAGGCCATGGGGGCGTCCTTTGTAGTTCGACAAACGAAGTAAAAGAAATGTGGCAACTCGGATTGCAATTTTTTTATTTATAGTTCAATTGATACGTTTCTGATCTTGCCACAGTCAACCTACATCTCACTGATGTGGCTTGGCATGGATACAACATCCATCTCTAAATCTGAGTTTGTCTACTACGAGATAAACTGGGATCTAGGCAGTGTATGGTTGAAATATATTATGCTTGAAAGTTGATGGCGATCAGCAGAAAAACTGATTTAGTTGATAAAGAAGACGAGTCAGTGAGCACTGACATCAGGACATCTTTTGTGCTGAGAGACGAGTAATTTATTAGATTTATCTGTTGGTTAGTATTTCTCATCTGTTAATTTTGTTGCTTCGCTCGTTATTTGTATTTGTTTCCAATCTTCATCGAAATAATCGAAGTTTGGTGATAGTATCACCATAAACGTTAATCAAATCGTGGGTACTTATTGATCTAGATGGGGGTCACCCCTCGAAAAACATGACACGAAAACGTGTGTCAACGTGTTCTACCTGGATTTCTTAGTTTGAAAGGAATAAGTCATTTGTGGATAGTTCATCATGATTTTGTTTATTTAATTTTTTTGT
This sequence comes from Paralvinella palmiformis, assembly GCA_025642065.1. NCBI lineage: Eukaryota > Metazoa > Annelida > Polychaeta > Terebellida > Alvinellidae > Paralvinella > Paralvinella palmiformis. Next base: position 717,254 of record JAODUP010000159.1, read on the forward strand.
GAGTAAATTTCAGCAATCATAAAACATATATTTAATTTTCGACAAATAAAATGCAGAAAATTAGTATTATGTTTTTATTAAATAAGTAATAACTTACATTAATACATGTACACTGAATTTTACACAATTCACTTATATACACAACATAGATGGATAGAAAGATTGATGTAGATAGTTAGAGATAGATAGATTGATAGAATGAGAGAGAGAGAGAGAGAGAGAGAGAGAGAGAGAAAGCCAGAGAGAGCTAGAGAGAGAGAGAGAGAGAGAGAGAGAGAGAGCTGCACATGCATACTTATTGCACCCACACACGTGTATGCGCATTCATTCGAAGTTCACTTTCACTCCGAATCACATTAACAATGGATGTTGATGAACGCCAGATATCACAGTTCAACATTTAGCTGTCTTGTTCACAATCAGTGAAAATCCCTGAATGTGACCCTTCTCCTCAGCTGACATGTTTTTCTCGTAGATTCCATAACTTTCCCCGAATTTTCTTTGTCGTTGTCTCCGTACCATCCTTTTCCGGCGGCAAAGCCATCGTCCTCCTCCTCGCTCGAGCTCATGCTGCTGTCGAGGTCGTTGTACATCGGTCTCCATGGCAGCTGGGGCGCCATAGATTCCACTGTTTTATGAGGACGTTGTACTTCTAACAGAACTCTTCTTGTACAGTGTCTGAAGGAATAAGTTAAATAGAATTTAGAATAACGCCATCGTTATTAAAATCAACATGATTATGAATATTTCCTCATCGCAAATTCTACTTTATAATTTCCTCAAACTATTTCCTCTGTAGGTTAAACCTTTCCATAAGCCATTTATTCTTACTTGATAATTCTCGCCACACCATCGGTCGATACTGTGTGCACTTTTTCCTTATTGATGCGGATTATACAATCTCCAGATTTCAGACCAGCGACCTCTGCCGGGCCTCCGGAATCTACCCTGCACACTTTGGCGGGACACCCTCCGGTCACCGTAAATCCGTATCCAGATCGTCCCCGCGTGAGTAATACCTAAAAAAAAGACCAACGTAGATGTACACAATCTGCACATGGCCTCGTCGCTTCAACAGTAAAGGTTCTATTTCTACCAGCTTCTAGAATTCGTACAATGGATATAACGTGCTTACGGGAAGTGTCTTATAGGTAATTGGTGACGTCAGCGAACTGTCGTCTTTCGCTTGCTGTTCAGATTTTCGCAAATAACATTCGGACACTTGGAGGTGCTTCCTGTGTCCAGTACCCTCTGGTAACAAATAGTACCACCCATTGACAAACTGCAATAATATATGACAATAATAATAATAATAATAATAATAATAATAATAATAATAATAGGGATTAGAATACATGAATAATAATTTCACAGTATATTTTTAATTATTTGCATAAAACAACTTACCGCTTTATTTTCTGTAATGTTCTGGAGACCAAAAGACATGGATCCGAGTAGTTCACTCTTTGGACTTTTGAAAGTTTTGTGATATACAGAAATAAGAACTCTTTTCCTTCTGTCTTCCGGTAAAAGTTCACTGCATAAAGAATGATAACTGTTATTGTACACGGCCTCTGTGTTTATCTACTATTTATCAACTGATTTGCTAATACTGAATATGATATAATATTTGGAAATGCATTTAGGCGCGCGTTTGCACTCACACGCATACACCTATTCAGGTGATACTTACAAAGAAAATTTCTCATCAAACATTGGATGGTTCGTATCCCGAATAACGTCGGTGTGGCATCCGGGGTTTTTCTCCGGGATCAGTTCGACCTGGCAAAGGAAATGCTACATTAGGACTTTGGAGCAAACCACAGAACTGTATGTGATTAGAAATTGCATTTATTTGTTCAAAATACGCCAACTTGTTATTATGCTTACCTGTACGTAAGAATCACAGGTAGTCTTCCATTTAGAAGTGAAATGTCTTCCTTGTATAACTATAATGAAGAAAGGCGAACAGAGATAAATAACAGTTGGAAGTGCTGTAACAATAGAAGTACCATATAATAATAGTTTATTGGGCATGTGTACCAACAACCAGTAGACAGAATACCAATTGTAAATACTTGTAACATTTAATACGAAGGCCTCGTTCCAGACCAAGTTTAATAAATTCCTGTCGACACGATGTCACCCATATAAATGTCACCGAGTTGATGGGCAATCCCCCCCCCCCAAGAGACACTTCGAATGCGGCATTATGAAATATAAGCATGACAACTTGTAGGAGTGCTGCTAGATGTCAGCGAACACAATATCGCCATCATCAGCCCCATTACACATCCCCGAGGAACGGCGTCTATTGTCCGCTAAGAAATGTTCACCTGCGCAAACCGCATGAGGACGTTCAGACCAATCTGAGCACGTCCACTAAATGCCTCATTCTCGTTCGGTCTCCAAAAATGTCCCAATTTAAGAAACGTCCGTCGTAAACTTACCGTGAATGGTCAGCAGCCCCGAATTGATGTAAATTGCCACTTTCAACTGTCCTGGAAATAGATAATAAAGGAACGGGTTAAATTAGCGATCTCCGCTTCGGCCAATGGGGCGCGCCGGTTCGTGCCATTTCGGTATTAAAATTCGCTCTCATCTAATTATCACGGATATGCGAATTATCTTGTCAAATTAGACACGGTCAATTTATAAACACCCCGGCTCAGAGCTGCCAGTCGCTGGCACTTAATGCTGACCCCCTGATTCAGTACGTCTTGACCTGCTCACTTACTTTCAGAAAGGAATGCTACCAGATTACGAGTGAGGATGCTCTCCGATGGCAATTAGCCTGTATCGGGCTCAGGGTCAGGGGACAGACTTTATTTGGGTAGGTCAGCTCTATGAGGTAGTAGTATGTAGTATGCTTCGAGTGGCGCTCGGAATGTGACATCATCGGTAAATTTCGCATAAAAACAATCCCGAGCTGAGATATTAACAATAATACGTCTAGCTAGGAGAGACAACAGATGATAAGATCGGCCATCCTGCTGTGTACATCGACAAAATGTACGACTGACGTGGGATGGATATCTCCATCACCAAGTGTTGAGACTACTTGAAGGGTATTATTATTCGACACATTCTAAAGTGGCCGAGCGACTCGAAGGCTTTTTTGTTGAATTCTGTTGGACGTTGAGGGTTATGGGTGGGGATCATTTTGAACGGATAGAAATTACTTCCATAACTACCTTTGTGCAGATGAGTAGATTGTTGATGGTCCACTACTTCACTGATGCCTTTCTCTTCGAATTTTGTGTTGGGAAGAATAGGCAACCGTGGCGGCAGTGTATCGAGCGCTGTTGAAGTCTCCGAAATACGGGTAGACTCGAACACATCTGAAGAGAAGAAAAATGGCATTGGTCAAACAATATGATTAAAACACCATGTGGCCATAACTGTCACGGTTAGATGGTACATGAAATGCGCTAATTCTAACAACAAAAGGGAGCTGTTCCGGTCGGTCAAAAACTGAATCGTCACTCTTTGAACGGGGCATGATCAAAGATTGCGGACTGGAAGGAGTGCACGCGTACTCGTGATCACGCGCTGGCACACTCGTTACACACGTTCATATATGACTCGTTCGCCCATATAGACGACTTTGCCTAACATCGGCGTCGTTCTTACAATGTGTCGTGCAAATACTGGCCCCTGTCGTCACCCTCAACTGACCATTTGTGTATCCAACAAAGACCTCAGAGCAGATGTGCTGACCATTCCCCACTAGCTTCATTGTTGCTGTAACAATACTCTTGCCGTTTCTGTCGCCATATAAATAAGGGTTGCATCTTTTGAAACAGGAGCTCGCCGTGAAGATTTTTTTTTATTATCTCTTTAAAGTAGCTGACTTTTTATGATAGAAAGAAGCGACATCTGGCGTCAGCCCGAAACCTTAGATTACTATCTACGGCAACCCCACTGCCTTCTAATTTTCTCGATATACAGATACGAAATTATATCTATTTTATTGAAAATAAACTCAAATTTCGAACAGCGTGAAATGTGCAATTGTCGGTTTGCGTGCCGCAGGAAGGTTCAGACAACCGATGAGGCCGAGTAAACTCAGCTTGAGCGCTTCTTCAGAGGCAAGTGGAAATTTATGAATCTGTCACATCAAGCTAACTAATGAGGACCACGCTCGTCTGAAAACCTGTAATTTAATGGTCCAGGTTACACTCGGGTTGTCATCATTAACACTGATTTAATTCTGGGCACGCACCTCGCAGCTTTTCAGTGTGTTTGTGTGTGTGTGTGTGTGTGTGTGTGTGTGTGCGCGCGCGCGCATGTATGCGTGTGAGTGTTTTATGTTACATATAACGCAGGTGTGGGTATTGAAGGGAATCTCGCTCGTACCCAAATCATCATTGTCATTAAACAATTCACGGCATCAAAATATTAAATATAACAATCTTTCGAAAATTACCCAGAAACGAACCTTTCAGATTGAAGTATCGCATTTTCAACAATTTGCTTCTATAAATCTGGGATGTTCTCACTTCAATCGACTATAGAATGATGACCCACTAAGCCTGGTTTCCTTATTAAATACGATTTTTACTTTCTGAAGGGTGTGTTGTCACTTGACAGCACCATGTTAATTGTAATCAGCGGCTTTAGTATACAATTTTCCGTATATTTTCCAGCTTGCGATGTCAATTGACAAATGTGTGTGAATGTTATAACAAACAATGGATGACGTCACTCTCTTCATCTGACAGCTAATAAAACGTACTAGTAATTATAAGAATAATAATGGCCGAAATGACAGTTATTTTAAATGAGGGCCTGTAATTTACATCTTCATTACGGAACTAGATTCTAAATAAATTTAGAATTTATAATAAAAGGAATATACGGCCGAGAACCCCCCCCCCCCATCTAGAGTGCCATGACCGGGTTTCGACACCGACCTCCTCATAACCATAGATAAATAGTCCCACACTCTACCTATGAGGTCAGTTATACATTCATTTGTGGGTAATTTCGCCAGATAAACCATTTGGACCCTAAAACACTAAAAACAAACGATTTTATTGTTCCCATGCACTAACATATATAGCACTAAGAATTACATGGTTAAGCTGTGGAAGTCCAATATTGAGATAAATTATTAACGTATTAAAAGTAAATGTGACATTTTTCGATTAATTTCCGAATCATGATTAGATGTGAACTATTACACTGGGGTAAGTAAACCGCCTCATTTGTAAAAGTTACGAAGATTATGAAAATCTGCTTCATTATTTCCTTTCAACTGAAATTCCTTTCTCTTTAGCTAACTACATACGTTCATCTGCCTATTTGAAAAAAAAGGAAAAAGGAGTAAATCTTCCACGGAAGTGTGACAAATCGGTGTGACAGTTCGTAACAGGAGTACCAGTTAGTGACGTCGATGCTAGTGACAAGGGTATGACACCTGACACCGGGGTCACATCCCCGGAGATGGCCAAAGACGTTCGTTATCCATGAAAATGAAATTAATAACCTCGAAACGTCTGGGCCGTTCTTTGATGTTTTCAAAATCAGTTAACCGTAGAAAATGTGTTGATTATGAGGGCAGAATGCTCTTTTAAAGTTCGAAATCGCGGCTGATAACTAGCTCTGACAGCGCATCGTCACACCTGTCGCCTCGGAAATTATTCTCCAAATGGCACGCGAGATTTTAATCAAATTAGAAACAGTCGGCGTGTCATACACCGGTGCGCCCGCTTGCCTTCTCGGTAATATTTATTTGTCGAGATAGATTTTGGTACTTTTCCAAGTCGTCCTACGGTCCATAGCCGCAGGACGCAAAGACCAATCGTATAAATGCCAATTCGATTTGCGTATAGACGACAAGACGACCATAAAATAATCGCCACTCGTCACCTCTAACTACAGCATGTCAAATTCTGATGTTACACAATTCCGGCTACTACGCGCTATCGATGCGCAATCCGAGCCCATCTCCAACCGGTGACAGCTCTCATTCCTGGGCCATTTGAGCTACTTGCCATATATAACAAAGGCAGGAATGTCATTTCCGATGTTCCGATGTTCTATTATCCGACGCAGACACATACCGACGGTACCTGACATGCTTATTGTCTCGGCGGGTATCGTTATTACTGATACGACAAGGCGACGACCAGCTTCCTTCCCGGATCTAAACCGGGACAGGTGCTTCCTGTCTCACCTGGACACCGACGGCGGCGTCGTCCTTCCGAGACACAAGGTAGCGATAACTCGAGAAATGATCCATTGTACGATGTTAGCTAACTCGTCGGCTCGGTTTTGCCGAAATGGCGTCAGGCGTTTAATTAACAACTGATTACATAAACCGCATTACACACCTTGATCTAGGTGGTGTTGCTGTTTGGGATCACGTTTCTGTTGATGACATGAGTCAGTCGACCAGAACTACGTAATAAATCAACCGAGGATTATAGACATTCTTCCGTACGTTTTAATTGGGTGTCGGAATAAAGATAGTACATCCCGACCGAGGTTAATTATAAGGTTATTTAAATCATGTCCCCTAATTAGAAATCCACCGTACCTACAGTGATTGGTCTATAGGCAGACATAGTAATTGCGGGAATAAAGCCTTCGATGCGTAACCACACGCAAACTGAGAGATTAGGCATAGTGTAGGTGCTGAGATGGTTACAATAGCGGATTTGGTTACTTGTATCCGCGTAAGACGCAATAGATGGCCTACATGTCGGTAGTCGTGGATGATAACAACGAGTGTCCAGCGTCCAATTTGTGGACACACTGTCGGCGTCAATCCGACTATTGATTAAATACGGTCAACGTCCATTGAGACATCTGCCGTGGCACATCGGCATTTAATAGTTATTTCCCATTAATGCCGTTGGCTAATGGTTGAGTGGTCGGTTTATTTGCCTCTTTCACTGAGATGGTTGTTTCATTATTTCTCGTGAAAGAAGGACAAATCTGATCGAAGGGCAACATCTGCTCCGACAAATCACCAGTTTGGTCGCTGGACGCCTAATGATGGGTGTGCGCATTTCCCCGCGTTATATACCCACACTACCGTTCTCGGCATTAAACTACCCCAGCGCATCGCCTATAAAAGTGGATGCCATTGTCGGCTACTGTTGCCTCTAATGACATTTAGATAAGAGAGAGAATATCTCCCATCAGACGACTCCCCACTTCACTTCTTAGCTATCTTGTCTCTTCCATCTGCTGTCTGCGGTGGTAGTTCAGATGACGGCCTAAGGCGGGCTGTAACTCGTCTTTAGGTGTAATCCGAGCACCGGCCGTTGTCCTTTACCACTAGATGGTGCGTCGATGTTCCACGAGAGAAAATGTTCTTATCGTTGTTGTTAAGTCGGTAATTAAATATTTTGTTGCCGTCGTAGTACGTAACACGGAAGAACTCGAAGGATGATTAAGAACGAACATATTTTTGAAGCAGAATCAAATTTCGGATTTACATCGATAAGAGATCGTTGTCATTGAAGTCTCTCTCTCTCTCTCTCTCTCTCTCTCTCTCTCTCTCTCTCTCTCTCTCTCTCTCTCTCTCTCTCTCTCTCTCTCTCTCTCTCTCTCTCTCTCTCTCTCTCTCTCTCTCTCTCTCTCTCTCTCTTCCGATTCTCATCTCGTAATAACTAGATTAATGTAAAGCTTCACTCACCCGAATAAATATCATCGTACGAATCCTGATGGTGTTCGTATTCGGCGCCGTCTATGTACAGTCGTTGAAAAGTGTCTGATTTCTCGCCGATGTTCGTTATTGGCGATGGCTTCAGTGCCGTGAACCCGTAATGTGTCACTGAACTATCTTTCATTCGCATCCGGTTCTTGAGAGAGGTCACCGAGTTCAGAATTTTCGATGTCAGATTTCCCAAAGGAGTTCTGAGATTGGGAAGCTGCGGCATCCTGGATCAGTCGTTGGGATCCTGGGCTTCTATATATCCGACGTTAATATTTCTCTCTGGAGTGATTTAATGCGTTTTTCACTCTTTGAGTGCTTTGAATACGACTCACGTTGTTGGTATTCGTCTACTATACATCAGATGTGTTCACGTAGATTCTAGTTTATTCTACCAGAAACAATGTTTTGCTGCGAAGTTGTTGACGCCAAGAAGGGCAAGAGGTGTTCTTCGGCAACTGTAGCTGCTAGACCCAAGCCAACGCCCCGCTCGCTCGTTCTCTGGCGGGCCAACCAACAGCATCGAAGGCTTCAATAACATCTCCAAAGCGTGACATAGGCCAGCTGGAAATCACTTAACCGTGTAAAGAAACGAACCCCCGCCTCTCTCAGCCATCTATAAGTGTCTTGGCGACTACGAGGCTGATTCATATGATCGTTTGTTCTCTCGTGTGTATGTCTGGTTTATAAAAATGCAATTCTTTGTGCGAAACTCATATCGAAATAATCTACGGCATTTACACCAGAATCTTCTCCATTGTTCTCGTTCCGTTTCCAGACCGAGTTGTGTCGTCTTTGTAAAGTATTTCTGGTCGTTTCACACGATATCATCGCTGAAGCGCGATAGTGATTCTGATATTAATCCCAAACTTCTGCTTAACTGGAACCCAATCCGGAGTAAATAAAGCTAATATACGATGGGTCTAGCCGCGGTTGGTCGTCTATAAGTCTGTGACAAGCCGAGAGACAAGCTGTTGTCCAGTGATATAGTTCATTGGAAACCTTCACGGCACTCGAACGCTCTCAAGACTGATCTGTCACTGGAAGTTACGCAATACTTTTTGGCCGCCGCAGAAGGCCTTTAAAATCAAGTCCTACGACTATACCCTTTAGGTACCAACGACGAGCCGGAATGACTTTTAAGACATCGTTGACAGTTGGAGTAGCCTTTCCACAACAAGTGGTCGTCGAGATCACTTGGGAATATTTCGCTCGGAGAGAAATAGTCCAATTATAATTTATCAGAAGTTCAGATTTTCGATAGCTGTGTGACGAGACATTATATATATATAGTCGTCATTTTCATTGAACTATTTTATAAATGAGCAGTTTTAATTAACTTCTTATCTAGCAAACAGTTTACCATAGCGCGTCCGTGCGTGTGCCAGCGGGTGCGTACCTTAAGTAATTGGGCTTAAGAATAAATTATATATAGTCAGAACAACTGGTAGCCATGTATTATTGCAATAAGGACAAACATTCCGAGCGTTTCCACGGTGGAGACATCTGTTTTGCTTTGAAGTCGTCTTTTGTGAACATAACTATAAAGCTGTCCTGTTGATGTTTTGACACGTAACTAAACGTTGTCAGTGATTAATTGTAGGCCGTCAAAGCGTTCTTCCGACACACCGCATTATAACCGCTCGCTTTGATTCTAAGCCTTTGTTCACGTCGAGTACAATCACTTAAGCAAAACAGCTGATTCTTTGCCTGGTAATTCCTCAAATGAACACAGCTATAAAATGGGCCTCCGACTGTCAACGAAGAGGACCGTCTATTGACATAACCTTTACGCCGTCGATTCACACTGACTGGTGAAGATTACTATAACTTTGAGGAATCGTATTCCTACTACCAGCAGAACCAGTGCCCCTCGACGACTGCGGACTTTTTTGCCGAGGCCGAGGCAGATGGCTTTGTGCGGTGTGATGTATTAATGTTCAGTTTTCGCTGTATCAGAGTTGTGGCGGTTGTTCTTTATAACCACTTGACGTAGCCATGTGATGGCATGCCTTGCCCTGCCTAAAACACACCTGTGTCGTATTTAAGACATCAAAGCGACCCGGCCAAATCCCCCCTGGAGAGGGCTAGCAGTCAAACCCAGCAGCCTGCTTCCAGCCAATACTCTTCCCACCTCGCGCTAACTATCTTCTGATCTATTATTCGGCCCCGTCACGTGATTAGCGACATGATTGATGGTCGATTCTGTTGGAGAGGTTCAGAGAGAGAGAGAGAGAGAGAGAGAGAGAGAGAGAGAGAGAGGGGCTGGGGGGAGTGATTAATACGCCACTGTCTCCAAACTCTACAGCCTGAAGGTGTGAGTCACTGGTTAAATGAAGTTTAATTAAGCGACGTGTTAGCTGGGGTATTTCACGTGATCCGTGAACATTTTGAGCAAAACTCAAATTGTATGAAAATCGACCCACATTACCGACACACAACACACGAGACATTGAGACACGTGTCCACCACACGCGCACACCCATACACTGCTAGTTCTTCAAAAGCAACCAAATATCATTTTAAAAGTCCATCCTCCTGGGAGACCATCCACAGGGTGTTTGATCGCCATTCCAGTGTTTTGTTCACAGGTCATCTTGCAGGGTTTACCCACACTCATAGGTTCTTCAACAAGTTCGGCCTGTGTCCATGCGCAGGTCCGCCCATAGGCTGTCTTAAATATTCAGCCGACGGTTGTCCCGCACGTCCACATACAGGTCCATGTACGGGTCCTACTATATGTCTCAATCTACAAGTTATACCAGAAATAATCTACTATCTGTTGTCCATCTCGACTACTCTAACATGGCAGTTAAGATGTCTTTGTCCTTCTTTGGACGTCCTCGGTCTTTCTTGTCCTTCCTCAGTCTGATTTCATTTCGATGAGATGGCAGGTCGTCGACTTATTGTCATGGAGACCACAATAGCCGACCCAGTAAATATATCTTTTGACCTCCAAGCGTGACCTTTAACGCTCACAACTCCCTAATGGCTGTCGTCAGAGGAATGTAGTCGTGGGCGGATTCAAATGCCAAATTTGTCACTGACTGCGTGACAATTCTCCGACCAAGCCCCCTACAAGTGTCTTATCCACCCACAGCTCCACCCATCATGTCACATCGAAACAGACTTTAACATGAACAGTTCTCTAATGCTCTATTTGTGTAACATTCCGTTTTGTACTAAAAGCACTAATGTAGCGAATACATTTAGAGGACGATCGGGAAATTTTTGCGTATAACACCCACACACACACAAATACACGCACATACACACACACATGTGGAGGTAAGTAAGCAGTTAAAGGGCGATATACAGAATCTCTCTAAAAACCTTTTATTTTATCCATGTGAGCTAATACAAAGATACATTTGTATTAACTAACTCTTTCTCCCGTAAAATACATCACCAAATCAACATTCACACGTTATGCTGATGTTTTATGCAAATTTGCATATGATGCTATTATCTGGCGTTTCCTGTATTACATTAAAACATCAACATGCACGAAATAATAACATCTATAGTTTTCTATGAACTAGCTAACGGTCTTAGTTGTATGAACAACACATCTAACATAACTTCATACACCACAATATACCTCTCCCGGGTCATAATCAACACAAAGACGTTTCATCTGGACCATTTAGACCAGATCAAGGTACACAGCTACTGATCAGGTTGTCAACAAGCCAAGTGATACGATGACGGCCCGGGTCATATTGTTCCAGACTGCTTGTGCGGAATAATATGTGCCAGTATCTGGCTGGAATGAATTATTTGCCCCCTTTCACGGCTCAGACATATAGATTTCCAATTAACTTGTCTAAAACCTGGTTACACCCAGCAGGCAGCCATATGTACACAGTTATATATAATGGCATGTCAGCCAGATTGCGGCAGGGGTTCGAGGTAAATAAGCAATTATTTATTTCTTAGCAAGGCAATCATTTCTGCTGAATAGCTTGATCGGACATGATATTCAGCTGTCTGAAATCCTTATTTATTTACCTTTTCGGCATTTGGTAAAGGGCTACGCTTCGTGAACTAAGCACTGGTGTCGAAGGATTGTCTTATGATCGTGTCAAAATATTTCTATCATCGAGGCATTCACCGAACGCCAACACGGAAAACGACATCATAACGCTTATATCCAACATTTAAGGCTCGACATTATCCGTATCATAACGATCTAAAATATTATCATCATAATAGATCAGTTTATGCTCATCATAGCGCACCAGGTAGCGATTCGTAAGCGCTTCTGTCCCCTTTCCAGCCAGGTTGGACATACTTAGTTAATATAATAAGATGTTATCTTTGAAAAAAGATGAAAATCTTCAGTATGGTCGTGCACTTTTGAGGAAAGCAAAATAACCCCAAAACAACAACACAACAACAATAAAAAAATAAAACGACATCAGAATTAGCGCCTACCTTGTGGCTTCCACATCTTAATACGACGTCTTGTGCTGAACTTGCAGAACGCCTTGATCTTTCTCAGCGACTTTGACCTTCGGATGTCCTTGGCATCGAAGGTCGGCACCTCGTCCTGGCGATAGTGGTTGTCTCTGGCCGATGGCGTTATGGGGCTCATTGAGATGTTGGACAGCATGAGCGGTGTTAGATCAGTGAGTACAGTGAGAACGTCCTCATCCAGTGAGGTTGAGTTGAACTCGGGAGTGAAATGCGACGTCGGCTTCCCGAAGTAAGGATGATATCGGCGAGCGTCCCTAGATACCGGCGTGGCCATCGTCAACTGTTGGCGATTAGTAGTATTAACCTGAAACACGAACACATCTCGACATTGTACACTCTCTACTTGTGTTGTACCGCGAACAAGGCCAAGGCGGTGTTGCCATTTAAAGGTTATCGTTAATGTCTCTTAATGTTGGTGGCCTGTAATTATGGTCGGTGTGACTGTAGAGAGGCACCGGGTCTTTCTCCGGCCATTATGAAGCTAATCACAACCTGACACCATCATTCAGCAGACAAAAGACAACTGAGTGGCACATCAAAATTATGATGGCTTCATGCCAATGATAGACCGCCTTAAGTGACTAGTGATAATTAATAACTGGCCGTAACTCAATAGAAAAAACTCTCGCTTACGTTGTCGACAATAGAGATTGGCACGGAACAATTATAAATCTACCGTTCTGTTGTTGTTGTGCCGAGAAACGCAATAAAATGCTCCATCCCTGTATTATACAGGTGTCACAGATATGAGCGAATGCTAATTGTGTTCAGTTCATTAATTAGCTGAGGGGTTTTAATTGATGTGGTGTTTACGGACATATATGATACTTTCAATTTAGATTAATTTCAAAACAATAATGACCTATTATATATATATATATATATATATATATATATATATATATATATATATATATATATATATATATATAATATAATATAAATAAATAAATAAAAAAATATATATATATATATATATATATATATATATATATATATATATATGTTAATTTTATATATAGATCTATGCTATATAATTATCAAAAGTCACCAATTATATTTCGTTATATCTCGTACACAAATAAAAAAATATTAAAATAAGATTGCTAAATAAGGTTAAGGCAAATTACACCCAGTGCATAATCTATTAATTACACAAATAAACTTGTTTATATTTACCGTAGTAAGATAATTCGTCTACGATTCAACCTCTGTATGACCTTCGCCTACTCCTGATGTAAAATTTGTTGCTAAAAAGTAGAAATAAAGCGCTGATAAAGCTATATACACGAAAAATCTTCACGGTTTATTAATTATAATAATAACCTAAAGACGATTAAGTGATATTAGTGCCAGGAGATCATTACTGAGTGATGATAATTATATTATATATCTGTTCTCTACACGTCATGTCTGACGTTAAGCCGAGAAGTCTGCTGGCATTTGATCTAATACTAAATATTAAAGATTCCCACCCACGCACCTTTAATTAGTATTACCTGCACTCGTAGCTAATTTACTATTATATAATCAGTGATATCATTAGTAATAAAACTCCGGTGGCCTAGCGGTTAGGCATCCGGCGCTTGGTACCAAGGGTCACAGGTTCGATCCCGGCAAGAAGCCGAAACTTTTCCAGAGATTAATCTCTCGGCTCACAACATCATGGGTAGCTGACCACGTAAAGTGGCGCTGCCGTCTCCAATAAATTACTAAAAATAAAGGGGGAGGGGGACGTAATATACTCTGGCAGTGACCACCCTCAGGATATTTCGGCTCCATATTTCTGTACTGCTCGCCTGTGAGTGGTGCTGGAGGTTTTTCTCAACCACTCCAACATAGAGGCTGTGCCGAATAAATGACAGCCTGGGGATTCTCCCCGAACAACAAAGCAAGCAGCAAAGCAAACATTAATAAAACTAGTCCCATTTCTAATTACCTTGTAGTTGATTGACCAACGAGTGTCCTAATATTTGATATATTTCCTAAAATACAGTATTTTAAAGACCAATCTCTCTCACGCTCTCTCTATCTCTATGCAGCTTGTAATATTGAGCTCTAAGTGGATATTAACCTGTTTTATACCAAGCTTGAAATCTATGAAGCATCCGTAAACAAAATGTTGGCATCAGCTTAGATCAATCGAACAAGCGGCATGAAGGCGAGTGGAGATGCTCATTGCAATTATGGCACGGTGTCGTGTATACTGCGTATTGCCGAGTGAGACAATTGCATTCGTCTGTTATAGAGATGCGGCAATATTTTCCCAAAATGTTGGCATTCGGAACGCAATGTTTACATGCAACATGCTCACCGTATCGACACTAGGCCATCCCACTGGCCGGTCAGAGGTCATATCCGGGTTCTGATAAATGTCTGGATGAGCTGGATTGTGATGGATGTTGCGTTTGAGGATCAAATATTATACCCAGTTAAATGCATCACTTCCAAATACGTGATATCACCGTCTTAGGTATCTAAAGTTCATCATGTATACATTAAAGACTAAATCTTAAACAAAAAGGTTTGAAAGTTTAAAAGAGGTCAAGAGAGGCCATTATAATGATTATCTTCATTATATCAGTTATGGGGTTTATCCAATATCCCAATATCCTCCATTCCCTTATCCCAGGATGTGACAATGGTAGTTCGAAGTGCCACCCTATTGAGTATAAAACCTAGACTTTAGTGAGAGTTCTGTTGGTATGGCATATTGATTTAGACTAATTACCTTTGACTTTGGATTGTTTTATCAACTAACTCGATGTGAGCACAGGTATACGTATATGGATTAGGACGATTGATACAGGATTTGGAATGAGGGCTGATCCACACACAGTTATGGAATAGGTTTACTGCTGGTTAACATTACTCCACACAACCATATCTGAAGTAACAATTACATTGATAAAATAGGAAATACTAATAAAGGTCGTGCATCTTTTATTTGCTAAAAATCGTCATCTCTAACACTCCGATTAATCAAGATTCCATCTACTAGTAAATAAACAAATGAGGCGTTATAAATTACTGTATCACTGTGATATTAGGGTTTTGTCATGCCATCGAAGATCTACATTATTGATCTGTCGATTACAAGGATTATACGATATGCAAAATTTGCTCAGTAATGATAGCTGTGAATATATATATATATATATATATATATATATATATATATATATATATATATATTTCAGGTGCTAAATAATTTAAAACAAATGTAGTATGACAATTACGTTCCTTCCCAGATATGAAATAACCTAGAGCTAACATTTTAGGTAGAGAATTATATATATTATTATAAACTATATATATATATATGCACGTGGACGATGGAACACACGCGCTCATAAGCATACAAGCACATGACCCATACGTAGCCGAGCCATACCCGCTGGGGGGGGGGGGAGTGTTGTATGATGACGGGGTACCGAAGTTTGTATGTGTATGGGATTGATTCTGGTTATTGTGGTAATTAGTAGCATCGTCTCTAATGTCAACGTAACATACTTAAAGTAGAATGTCTAGTGATCAATGTTTGATATGTAAGATGAAATGTTGTGTTAGTCATTTCAAGTTGAAAATCTGCCGAGACGCAGCTCAGCTTATACCTGTTCACGTTGATTGATCCAAACATAAAGGTGATCGAGGCTAGGAGAAGAATTGTTTTATAATTTGTAACAGAGGAATGATATCAATACAAGAATGTCCTAATACACAAGCTGGCTATACTATGTTTAGTACAGGAGTATAGCTGATACTAACTGCGCGTGTATAATTAATAAACAATAATTTTAATAACATTTTAGCCAAAAAAAAACCCCGATGAAGTGAACCATTAATTTTAGGCTGTTGTTACGTATCCGAGCATCGGAATCGTGTCCGCTGATGATAACGGTCCGAACATTCTACGCGCGTGCGCCAAGTTTGGGTGTTTCCGGTACTCGCACGTGGAACAGCAAGCCGAACATCGGAATCGTGTTTGTTGGTGATAAAGATCCGAGCATTCAGCATCGGAACAATGTTCATCAATGTTATTATAAATCTGAGCCATTTAATGATCGTTTTTAGTTTTTTATCTGCTCGCATTAGTGTCAGTGACGGGAGCTTATAATTATGTAATTATTGCTACTAGCGTTTAATAAAGATATTAGATTACGAATATTAATAGGCATTAAAATCAGATTAAAAAGAAAGTCTGATATTAATAACAAATGCAGTATTTTATGGTTCCTAAAGCCAAGGAAATATTATTTTCTACAGGTAAACTATTTATTCAGGGTTTTCTGTTCTAATTGTTTTTTTTAAAGACAATAATCTTCAAGGAGATTTTCAGATTTTGTATAATCCAAGGAG
Organism: Paralvinella palmiformis; assembly: GCA_025642065.1. Classification (NCBI taxonomy): domain Eukaryota; kingdom Metazoa; phylum Annelida; class Polychaeta; order Terebellida; family Alvinellidae; genus Paralvinella; species Paralvinella palmiformis. Next base: position 733,761 of record JAODUP010000159.1, read on the forward strand.
ATTTCCAGGACCTGGAAAATGAATTTATCCAGGTTTTCTAGGGCATGTGGGAATCCCGATTATTTGTAAAGCCAAACGGTTGTTCTATCCTATATTTCTTTGATTTTCGTTTGCACCTCATCAAAACTATCTAAAGGATCTTCTACTTTCAACCCAAATGTAAGGGTAACTACTACGTGCTCGGCCGCCATATTTGCCAACGATGAATAATTGACGCATGCGCATTGAGTGCTCGGACCTATAATCCCGAGGTAGAGAGTTCCGATGATTGGATACGTAACCATTGGTTAATTTTAACCAAAGTATTACAGTTAACATGCGTAAGCTATGTGTAAGATGATGATGATGATTATTTGCGGCTATTTCTGTGCACGTTGTAGGCTAAATTGGCGAAGTCAAAGATGAACTATCATTCAGATCTGCCCACACCGAGATTCGAACTGAGGTGGTAGCGATCTGTGATCAACCGCCGATCGAAGCGAAGCAAAAATTACCAACGGGTATTTTAGGGTGCTTTTGGCATCAATAACAACAACAACAACAGCAATAACAACAACAGTAGCAACGAAAACAATGGTGTACGCATGAACCTACCTCTATATTTGACTTAAAACTTATCCCTATATTTCAATCGGAACCGTTTAGTCTGGCGTCAGACGAGAGAATGCGAGAAGGTTCCTAGTGTAAGAGATATTTATGACACGTTGGCTATCCAGATAATCTGGATACCTCGGCCGTTCTACAAACAAATTACTCTACCACCAACCACCGACCGTCATTCATCTGCCACAACAATACTCCGCCCTGTCACACCCCATTTGATAAGCGTACCAATAGATACACTGCTAACTAAAGCCCAAGACAAACATCACCTGTAATGTGTTCTGTACCTCCCCCCTCCCCGTGTCTACACAAACCCCATCAACGCTCCAATTAACCTCCTGGAGATAACTCTATGTTATGTACACAGACAGAATGATGATGGTCTCTTTAGCTTCTATTTACAACACGCTGCTGTTGTCTCAGGAGGACGAACTAAAACCGGTTCTCACCTGCCTTCTGAAGTCATTAACGGTAATTATGTGCTCCGTGTGTGACAGTCGTTTTGATGATGAGCGGATAAAAGAGCTAAATATGCTACTTTAAATCGGCACCCGACTGTTAACAATGTTTAATACTCTGTCTATATAATGTCAAACGTCAATAAATATCCCTGTTATATTTAGATCACTCCAATGTTTATCTTGGCAGGTATTAATAACCTGATCATCTCCAGATGTTTATAATGGGAAGGTACATTTAGCTTAGCCAGCAGAATATTAGGCTTAATTCTCTATGGACGAATTGCAAATGGACGAATAGCAAATGGACGAATAGCAAATGGACGAATTGCAAATGGACGAATTGCCAATGGATGAAATGGGCGAATTTCTACTGGCCAAATGCCAAATGGATGAATTCCAAATAAACGCATTTTGATTTTGGGTTTTAGTTCACAATTTTGTTATATCAAGTGAAATATGGACAAATGCTCACCACACAAATAGCTCACCGGACAATTGCCCACTGGACAAATGCTGACCAGTAAAGTGAGAGATTGGACAAATAATGCCCACCAAGAAAAAATGAATAAAACATCAAAAACTTAAATGAAAAATCTCCAACAAGATTAAACGAATTATTTTCATTTATTTCCTTTCTGAATCATGAATCATGATTGCAATGAAAGAAGTCCTCTACATTATTTGATTGCAATCATGGATACAATTTATAAAGGACAATATAAAAGATTGCAATTAATTTCAACATAGAAGAACTTTAATCGTCTAATTCAAGTTCATTGCATTTGATTTACATGGCCTCTAAAGGCTTCAGTTAAATTTTAATAGTAAATAACTTTAATTGATATGGTGCTGCTTTAATTGGAGGTCAGTTGACCAAAAATAATGGCGGTAATATTGGAAATATAATATTTGAAAATGTTGAAATTAAACTTTATTATTTTGAGGCCCAAAAATTACAATATTAAATTATATAAAAATTGAAATCGAAACAAATGAATATTTAATTTATTTTGTCTTAGTTCAATGTTTTGTTAGGCTTAATATTTTTGTTTTGTTTTTTGGTGAGCATTTGTCCGGTGGGCAATTGGTTTTGGCCACGGACCTTTTGGTTACGGACGTTTTGGTTACGGGCGTTTTGGCCATGGCAATGTGTCCCTGGACGTTTTGGCCACGGGAAATATTTAGGATGGACGTTTTGACTGTATCATATAAACAAAATAAACACGAAAAAATTCAGTTTGATTGGAATACGTACACATCAGATTGATTGTATGGTTTATTGACGACAACATAAGTCTAGTCGGTATTATGTATACTCCGGAAAACAAAATGGAAATCATTCATTTCAACTCATCCAGTCGGAATATTATCAGGTTTTTTTATCCACCCTTCTGCAACCATGTTAGACATTTATTGATATTCATTCAACCAATATTATTTTATTCGAAATATTATCTAACAGCTATCACTAGATGGATGAGGCTAGAAATAATGTGGAAAAAGAGAAAAAAGATGAAATAAAATGAAGGAATTTTTTTTGTTCTTGTCTTCTTTATCACAATATTTAAGTTCACAAGCCAAACGTTGATAGCATTCCACGTGTTTTATAATAAATACACGACTCAAATACACTCATACATTTACAACAGTATATGCAGATTTACAAGAATTAATGATGCACAAATAGAACGTTTCTTCTTTTATTACAATGTGAATGGACTGTATGATTCTTCCTCGAAATGTTGGAGGAAATCAACTCGAAAAGAAAGTTATCGATCAGCATATATTTTGTTAGTATCTATTCCTGCACACACACGCGCCCACACACACACACCAGCACCAAGAGCGAGATACTAGTATAGCTAGATCTACAGTGACGTGTGTCATTTTGTCAACATTGATAAGATACGTAAAATAATTAATGATCCCTGGTCACTTGTCAGCACTTCATTATAACAAGTTATTGTCCAGTCTAATGTCAATAACTATTTACTGTCCAGAAATGGTGACAGTTGTGTAATACTTGAGACAAATCCTTCCGTCTTCACTCGTTATAATTATAATGACACACAAGCTTAATATCAACGATCTCACTTAAACTGATCAGATAAATGTCAACAAAAATCGTGTTTAAGAATCAGCTGTCTGTCTACACTAAGCCGATGTTTGTTGACATATAATTATCTTGTATACAGAAAATGGCGACTTTAGGATGGCTTTAAGTTAAGATGTTTTGTGGCGGATTAGAGTCGGTTGTTAGCTACAGGTGATGACGTGCATACACAGGACAATATTGGCAGCCATCTTGAGTGGCTTAGATCATGTGACGACGAAGTTTACGTAAAGTCAGGTGTCAATGTCCCTGAACGATCAGCTAGGATAATATATGTTAAGATATGCAGGCATTTCTAACCAAGGACTATGGCAGTATTATGTACGGCTAGAAATATGTCGCCGTTGTCTATTAAACACAGGAGAAATAAACAACATTGTCTGTTTAAAGCTGGTCTTTGATGATGAATTTTGTGAAATTGTTATAAGAAAAGACGGACTCACGCACTCTGCTCTAAGTTTTATGCCATTATGTCAGATGTGTCAGGTGTTTTATGCTTCAGTGATATAAATATTATCTCTCGCAACATAATTTCTATGGCCGTTTGTGCTTAATAACCAGGTTAATGTTCGAACCAAATGAAGCTACAGGTTTTAGAGGGATATTTCCCCAGAAACCCTCCTCCCCCCCCCCGGTCATATATCCCGGAGTGTGTAACAAGACACCGAGTCACCCGTTGGGCTGCCTTCTCTTATTTGTGCTGATGAAGGAACAGGATTTACCAAAAAAAGGTCACCGAGACAATTAAAATCGATTTAATTTACAAAATATCTTGTAATTATGTCATAAAGAAATCTAAGTCAATGGTTTCTGTGAAAACGTATTCACTAAGTCAATATTTCTCGTATAACATAACAGCTTTGTCAAGTATTCATTAATTCCCATATGCCGTTATGGGTCAATAAATAGTATGCCCACTTATGAACAAATATTTAATAACTTCTAGGACTTTTCTTTAACAGAGACGTTATAAATATAAGCCTACAGTAACTAACTTTCATAATTGACAATTAGCATCATAATAAATTGGCTTCACGAATTTATCAATGAAACTTCAAGTCAATCTGCTAATTGTCGTAAAAAGTTTATATAGCTCAACATATCTACCGTGAGTACAATTTGATCGAGAATGTTTATGTTATTTTAGTTAGTCGCTGAACATCAAAGGGAAATATATTTGGAAAAGTGACAGAAGAGAACATTTATCACAATGATGATGAGATTTGGGCCAGAAAACCACCATTTTAATCTTATATGATCAAAGCAATATATATATATATATATATATATATATATATATATATATATATATATATATATATATATATATATATATATATATATCACATATGGTATCACTACAGATAAAAGTAGACAATATTAATGGCAGTATATAACCATTAATAATTATTTACACATGAGAGCTATTATTAGTATGATATTTAGTGTTATTGTTCTGATATTCGACTTGACGAGCACAAATAGCTTTGTACACCATACCGATATATCGTTTCATAAAAGGCATAAAGTTCAAAGGAAGAATATATCAGAAGCACAATATTTTAATAATCAATCAATTATATAAATAAATAATCCATACGGATAATAAAATCGCATCATCATCGTAGAACCATACAGCAATAATCTTTGGTGTAAGTTTCTTTTTTGTGTTGATGTTTCGCCGACAAATTTGATTGAAGTATGAAGACAGAGCGGCCATATTAACACCAATTGAGGCTCTAACCTTTCTACTTAAAACACTGTACTCTATATTGATAGCTGTATATATGTTAATGAATCGTTAATCGCAACCAGTCATCCTCCAATGAGTAAGAGGCAAGGTATTGAAAATAGTTAAAAATAAATATTCTCAATAAAATTGTCTACACATGAAACGTGGAATTTACCATTCCGCATTGTTCGTATCTACTAAAAGTTGATGTAAACATGATCATGTTTACATCAACTAAAAGTTTATGTAAACATGATCATGTTTATAGTCAGCCCATTTCTATTGTTGGTAAGATGTAATAAATTTAGGACCACATACTGAGAATCTAGCTCTTGATTTCGTAATAATAATACTGATGATGATGATGATGATAATGATGATGATGATGATGACGATGATGATATTTGTACGACCACAATACATATAACATGTTTAAATATATTACGATATATGACGCTACATAATATTATAATAGCAATAACTAAATAGGTAAATGTTAAAGTCAAGTCACTTACTCGTTTGAAGATGTCCTCAAAGTGGTATAAGAATCTGAATATTTTCTGGAGATGACGATGCACACCAAACTATGTCACGATCACCGACAGTCGCCGAGTTATGACCGGGAGATCTGCTTAACCATACGGTCACGTGACTAAAACAGATCTCTATAACCTATCTCTAACACGCACACATTTCCGGGTCATTCTACGGGTCAGCAGAAGCCATTTAAAGATAAGGTATGTTCGTTTTAAAGATTTTCTTAAACTCCACGAAATACGATCCTCTCCTCTGTTGACTAATTATAAGGATCAATTACAACTTTCAGGTAGTCAGCAGCTGATAGTGGTAACGTGTGTTCTGAATTGGGGCCCACTAATGACTAGTGATCACTACTATCTCTAACAAACTAATGACTAGGCCGACACGCTCCCAGTTCTGCTCTCCTATAGGGTATGATGTCACCTAGCCGGTCGCCTACAGGATGTCAAACCACCTATATGGCATCCCGCAGGTGTCGTTGCTAGCGGAGCGAGCCGGTCCCCGGGGGTTATGTAAGGGTCTGTAAAGACCTGAGCCCTTAATATCAGACTAGTATGGCACGTGGACGTGTGAAGGCTGAGACGGATGTGACGTCACAAAAGGTGACACCGAATGGAAGTAAGAAGGATAAGTAAGTAGTGGACCACGTGACTAGGCTGTAACAATATTGGCTGAGGAATGAACAGTCGATAATGACAATGGTTTGTCGATGTTTTGGTGCAATCTAGCGGCAAAGGGTAAAATATAGTAGATTCGGACAGAGGAGAGGATGGCTGAGTGAGGGGGGGGGGCGTTGAAATCAGGAGATATATTATTAAATATGCATAACTTAGCAGACAGTTTGTATTCGTAAAGAAAAGATAAACTGTTATGTAATGCAAGAGGTGGTGATCTTGATATATGAAGCAGTGTATCTTTAACTGAATATATATATATATATATATATATATAGAAAGAAATATGAAATATATTCTAATATTCTAATTACAGATAATCAAAGTGGCAATATGTAATTACACTAAACCGTCATAATTTGTCTGAGGCAATAATAAGACTGTTATTGACAAATATAAAAGATTATAAGAATCTTTGCTCGAAAGGATGTAGTTACGGATCCACGATTATATAATTGAATATAGTTAGTATTACTAAAGCGGACAAAGTGATCTTTGCTCTCTAATGACAAGATATTCAGTAATTAAACAAACATGATTCAGCTGATATCTCAGATTAGATAACAGTAATTATAAACCAAGTCTGATAAACTTATATCTCATTTAGTATAAAGATGATGACATTGAACACAACATTTACAACGATAAATAAAGCCAGAGATTAACAAGTTCATAGATAACAAAAGAGATAAGAATATTTGATCTACGACGTTACACCTCTAATCCTCTATTTCCTTTTGTTTCTTAGCCGATAATTTGAAGCTTTCTTATCATCTTCCTCTTACAAAAGGTGATAAATACCTAAAAATGAACTTAAAAATAATGAACGATCCAACTGAAGAAATATCACCACCGTCACCACCACCATCATTATCATCATCATCATCATCACCATCATCATCGTAGTCATCATCATCATCATCATCATCATCATCATCATCGACATATCATCTATCATCATCATAATCATCATCATCATCATCATCATCATCATCATCATCATCATCATCATCATCATCATCATCATCATCATCATCATCATCATCATCATCATCATCATCATCATCATCATCATCATCATCATCATCATCATCATCATCATCATCATCATCATCATCATCATCATCATCATCATCATCATCATCATATTCGTCACCACCACCACCACCACCATCACCACTATCACCACTATCACCACTACCACCATCATCATCATCATCATCATCATGTAAGAGCCCACTGAATGTTGTTTATAACAACATTTATAACATTCTCTAAATTGACGTCATTTCCTGTTGTAATGTGTTACGTTGGCGGTTGATTAGCGACATATATTATGACAATTAGTTAACTAATGATATTTCTTATTGAAAAAGTGAGTGAGTGTATGTGTGTTTATTTCTTTATGGGTGTGTCTGCTTGTGTGTGTGTGTGTGTGTGTGTTACATGTGTGTTACATGTGTGTGTTTTACACACACACACACACACACACACACACACACACACACACACACACACACACACACACACACACACACACACACACACACATATATATATATGAAGTGACATATGTAGTAATTTTAGATAGTTTCAGGTAGTTTGATGATAATTATCCATTCACTGCCATATGGTGAGGTTGTAATAATTACCTATTTAGTATGGTAAATAGTACTGATATATATATATTTATATCTATATATATTGCGTGTCACGTTCATTTAACAACATTAGAATACTGCCTCAAGATAATGAGAAGATAAGAAGACGATGGATGGCCAGTAGTATTAACTTTAATGAAATTTTATTTGGTTTTAACGAGCGAATACACCCGTGATTTGATGACATTAGTTAGAAATAGACAGACGGACGGACAAACAGATAGAGAGAGATACTACCACTGACGATGCTAGTTATTGTTAGACCTAAACTAGGTAGATTTGAAGATAGCAACTTTCATATAAGATAGTTAATTATTGGGGCATATGTGCCTTTATAATTCATATTCTCTGTGTGTTTCTGGAAAATATACATTTGGATGTGCACGTGTGGGGTAATTTATGTGTAGTGTGCACGTCAAGTTAATACAGTGTACATACATATTTAGATATTAGTTAAATGTGGGAGGAAAATACCGAATTTTCCAACATATTTTTTATAATTTAAGTGAAATAAGTCATGTTAATAAAACTGCACTTGAACTGAACCTAAATAAGCGCAATCACAGAAAAATTAAAACTTACCGATTCTATTATATCAACAATTCATCGATAACGCATTCATCTGTTACAACCAACAGAATATTCGAAGACTGAATGCTATAATATAAGATAGTATATATCATCGCTAGGAAATAGATTGCGTCACTTCCGCTCGCTGTGAAGATCAGTTACAGATCGTTAATTTTCAGATTAAGTCTCACTGTACATTGTATAACCATATGGCTGGCAACTATGCCAGCGTTTCCCCGTCCGCTCACCCACGCGTTCTCGTTCGCATAAATGACGTAACCTCCGAGTAGATCTTAGTCACACTTCACTCATTATCGCCCGCCGTCACACGTGTTATCATTAACAAGTACTTAATGAAGTGCGCATTGCATGTGTATGTCCCCGAGGAGGGGTGTCCTATTGTATTGACATGACAAAGCCATTGAGGGTGAATTGATGTGTACGTGCATATATTAGCAGGTTACAAAAAAGGCACTGGCACAGAGAACCTCTAATTATGATAGCGCTTATTAAAATATGATTTCTTAGTGGTCACATGATATATTAACATATTTAGTTCATAGACTAATAACGGTGTTTAAATTTGACTAAATGTTGGTCCTTCTAAACGACCAGTTACTATTGGCTGAACTTACATATTTACATATATAATTGTTATGATAAAGGAAACATCGTTATTTCAAGGGTTCTTAGATGTATGTTGATTGCATTACAGTATCACACCATCTAAACATTAGATTAGATATGATACAATTAGAGTAATCCACAGCTCTCCCCCCCTCTCTCTCTCTCTCTTGGTCTAGTTGGTAGCGAGTTGGACCACAGATCACGATCACTATCATCTGAGTTCGAATCTCGGCGTGGGCATACCGGAAAGGTGTTTCATCTTTGACTTCGCTTCATTACCTTTGGAGGTCGCTCGGCCCATTTAGCCTACCATGTTCACAAAAGTGGCCGTAAAACATCAATCATCATCATTATATCTCTCTCTCTCTCTCTCTCTCTCTCTTCGTCATTACCTTTGTCTATGTGTGCGTGTGTGCGTGCATGCGTTCAAGTGCTTCCTTTTATTTTCAGATAATGATAGTGACGCAAGCAACCTTTTATTTCTTAGATGATACTCGCGTGCTGATGGACGATAAAAGGTTTAACTTAAATACAACCGTCCCACACAAGAAGCCAAACAGAAGACGTTAACAATGCTCCACTGGGACATCTTAGAATAAAATTCAAAACAATAATTTATAAATATTTATCACATTTTCATCGATTCCGAAAGCCGAAGGCGTCGCTGTCCATTATTCGAAGTAGACCAAGTAGTTGAAGTATATTTCTTATAATCGTATCTGAAGCTAATACGTTTAGTATTGACGAGATACAATCATTAGACATGTAATGTCTTTATTGTTAGGCGGAAATGACCTCACTGAACCGGAAGTATTAGTCGGGTTGTTAGAAAGAATGTCATTAAACAACAATTCCATTTTGACTTTAATGTTATACTAGTAACATTATTTCAGAATAATAGTATGTTATATTCATAATGTGGGTACAGGGCAGCGGTTTTTGTCGTGTTAATTTGGTATAGATAATTATATATATATATATATATATATATATATATATATATATATATATATATATATATATATATATATATATATATATATATATATATATGTGGAGGAGTATGTACGAGGAACTAATGGAAAAAGAAAAAAAATGTTCATTTGGGATTTTTTCATGTTAAAAGTATACAATAATATGTGAGTGTTGGAAATACAATTTATTGGGTTTGTCCTTTTAAAACTCTGTTTTAATTACTTTTTATTCAATTGATCTATCAACATTTAATAAAATGTGCTGATATTAATGTACAGACAGTGTGAATGGCGACCAAAAATAATAATATTAACACACACACATGCACACACACATACACGCACACACATGCATGCACACACACATACACACAACCCCCTATACAAGCACAATGATGAAGAAATACGCATTTACTCAATGTTAAGAGAACACTTGCAGCAGTGTGTGATAATGAGTGAAGCGTGACTTAATGACTTATGTAAATGATGGTGAAGTTGGGTTAATAGAGAAACCACACCGACCCGACTTCACATAAATACGCTATATCAGCTATAC